>JAODAL010041885.1:0-35417 GCA_025379985.1 Phyllomedusa bahiana
TTGGGGGCCTTTTGTGGGGGGGCATTTTCTTCCCGCCGCAAAATTGCCCACAATTACACATTGCACAATATCCATGCTCTGAAAAGATCGGAAATAATTTTTGGATTTTTTTGGAACATTGTTGGCAAAGTTGTATGAGTGGCTAAATATTGTGTGTGAAGAGTTTCATGTCCCTTGGTTTTACATTTCACTGTCCCCAAACTCAACTTTTTTCAATATGGTGGGTACCATACACTTTACATGCCTGTGAGCATAATGAATCCGCCCCATGCACCAAATTGGGGACATCTATGCTGAATGCTAAATAATAGTGTTTGGGTCATTAAAATGGTGCAATGTATCTATTTGTCTTTAAAGGTTGTGTTTGCTTTCTGCATAGTTTGGAGTATGAATCACATGAAAACATATTCTTTAGTCTGGCTATTTTTTCTTAAGTGATGGACATTGGCCACACTCACCTTCTGTGCAAACAGTAGCTTAACTAATTGTGTTGTCGTTGGGAACAGCCATATACAGTTTTAGACCAGGGTTGTACAGGTATTCCGGTTCCCTTGGCATGTCCACATTTATGGAACATTCATGGCCTTTCATAGTTGAAAGCTCCTCCTCCTTCAATTGACCTGATCTGCTTTGCAGCTTAGTCTTTTGTTTTTTAGTGGGTGTGATTCACTAACATTTCTGTTTGTTTGTTTCCAAGTTGTAATGTTTGGGTGTGCATGCCCTTGTCCATAGTGTGTTTTGCGATTTTTTTTCTTTTGTATTTTTTGCATTTTTTCTCAAACAGGTGTTTGCAAAATGCAAAGCCTTAATTACTGTGCATACCTGCAACTCCCAAGACACCCAAATTGAAGATGTGTGAAAGCATCCTTATGGGTGTCCTTGCGAATTAATGTGTTGCAACATTTGTGGGACATGCATTGTTAGACCCAGTGTGTCTTCTTTGTGTTCATTTGTGGTGCCTACAATGAACCAACCGGGCAAAGTTCTTCATGGTCCATAATGTTGCCAAGCACTCTCAGTTATGCACCCAGTAAGTGCCGTCTACATTAAACCAAAATATGCAGGCAAAGTTCTCTGGGGTCTATAATGTCATAGCTACATAGTTTGTCTGGCCGAAAAAAGACATACGTCCATCCAGTTCAGCCTATTGTGCTGAAGTGTTGCTAAAGTGTTAAAGTTTTGATACAGAGGAAGGCAAAAACCACCATGAGGTAGAAGCCAATTGTCCTCATTTTAGGGAAAAAAATCATTTCTGAATCAAATCTGGCAATCTGAATAAATCCCTGGATCAACGACCCTTCTCCAGAATCCTGGTCACTAGAACTTTTTATATTACTACATCTAGAAATGTATCCAGACCCTTCTCCAGAATCCTAGTCACTATAATTTGTTATATTACATCTAGAAATGTATCCAGACCCTTCTTCAGAATCCTAGTCACGATAATTTGTTATATTATCACACTCCAGAAATTCATCCAAGCCCTTCTTGAACTCTGTTAGTGAATTCACCATGACAATTTCCTCTGGCAGAGAGTTCCACAGTCTCACCGCTCTAACAGTAAAAAATCCCTTTCTATGTTTATGTAGAAACTTTCGTTTTTTAAGACGTAGAGGACGCCCCCGTGTTCTAGATACAGTCCTGGGTATAAATAAATCTTTAGCGAGATCTCTATATTGGCTCTTAATATATTTAAACATATTTATTATGTCCCCCCGAAGCCATCTTTTCTCTAAATAACCCTAACCTTGCTAATCTTTCTGGGTATTGCAGTCCACCCAATCCTTTTATTATTTTTGTTTCCCGCCTTTGTACCTGTTCAAGCTCTACACTGTCTTTCCTGTGAACTGGTGCCCAAAACTGTACACAATATTCCATGTGTGGTCTAACCAGTGATTTGTATAGTGGGAGAATAATGTTCCCATCATGTGCATCTATGCCCCTTTTAATACAACCCATAATACTATTTGACTTGGCAGCTGCTGCCTGACACTGGCTGCTCCAGTTGAGTTTACTGTCCACCAGGATTCCCAAGTCCTTCTCCATGTCACTTTTACCCAGTGTTTTTCCACTTAACATGTCGCCAGACACTCTCGGTTATTCACCCAATAAGTGGCGCCTACAATAAACCAACATGCGTGGTCAAAGTTCTGCGGGGTCAGGCACTCTCGGCTATGCACATAATATGTCGCGCCGAGTGTAATCCATCATATAAGCCTTAGGTAAGTATAAAGGTGTGGTATCACAGTAGTAGCACTGTGAAGTTTAAAATAATAACTTTTTACTCTTTCAATAAAACAGAAATAACTACAAATACTACTTAATGGGGTTTTCTCATTACAAAGATCAGATCTCTAATGATTGGGACAGTTGCACTTTTGCAATTGGTTTGCATTACCTAAATCATTTAGTACAGCAGATTTAAGCTAATCTGTGTGTTCTACACCTAAAACTGCAGACTGAGGTCAGGCCATGTCCCCTTTTCTGTGATTGGCTGACTGATATTTCATTCCTCCTTTTAGGATACGCACCACGGATGGGACACGCTCCCTGTGCTGTGATTGGCTGCTTGCACTCTGTGCTTACTCTTCTCTGAGCTGTGGAAAATAAGAGTTAAAGTAGCTGCCTCAGCTTTCTATGTTGGCTGTGTCTGTATAACAAAGGCTGTCTGAGCTCCTCCGTGCTCATCTCCCAGCTCTGTGTGAAGTATCTATTGCAATTACTGAGTCTCTAGCTGCTAGATTCACTCTCCTCTAATATTACACATCCTTATGCACTCCCCCCCCATATAATACAGTCTTATAGAGTCTGTTCCCCTCTACCTCTTGCCTGATAACAGAGGAGGGAGCAGAGTGCATTCTTCATATTTGTTTCATCAGTTCAGGCTGTATGTATAACTGTTTACAGCTATGGAGATATTCTGGTTACAGCCTGGGAGGGAGGTGACCGATCTGCAGACATGAGAACCATTGCAGGAGGTCTGCAGAGCTGTGACATCCTCTACCTTCCACTTCTCACACAGAATGATGATGTCATCAGTTTTCAGTGAGGGAAGACATGCCTACTGGGAGGAGAGACCCGCCTACTGGAAGGAGAGACCCACCTACTGGGAGGGGAGGCTCGCCCCTGGATTTGAAGCTGTAACAGACATAAACAGCTAAAGTCTGTGAAAGCCAGTGATGAGAAAACCCCTTTAATAGCAATTGTGGATGATAATATCAATGTCAACTAAACCATAACCATAATATCCATTGTATAAAGACTCAAAATTAGGTGGTCGACTTAATCGTAGGGTTCTGTCTTGATGATTCCAATGAGTCCGGGTAGCTAGAGGGAAGACCACCAAATAAACACATGTATATCTATCCCTATTATACCACTAGTAATTCTATCTGGGTAAAAAAAATTGCAGAATAATCATCCCAACAAGGGCGGCCCTACTTCCTCACTACCCTTGCAACACCCTACACTCACCCTGTGATCTTGTCTAGGGATGAGCAAATCAATTCTAACTAAGTGGAATTTCGAATTTTTAAAAAAAAAAAAATGGCCAGGAGTACATGGTGTGACATGGGGAAAAGAACTATGGGAGAAAGAAAGGAACACCCTTAAAGCCATGACATGCAGACATGCAGCCAATCAGCAGCCAGCCAGCTTCTGTGATGTCACAGCACTATAAATAGGCCAGGCATTTTACATTCTGCCACTTGCCACTGTGTCTCTTATGAACATGGATCTCTCTGCAGCAGCACTAGATTGCACTCTGTGCCAAATTCTTCCTATTTTATAGCTACTGGGGTGAAATACCTTTCAACTACACTGTGTTTGTGTCATATACACAGATGTTACTAAACCAACTTTTTTTATTTTGGGATATTGCTCTCCGTGCTAAAGATTTACTTTTTTCACTTATTGTGGTGAACTATCTTTGAAATACAGTGTATGTATTTCTCACATGCACACATTTCCACTATAGCCAGTTCAGTCTTTTGGGATATTGCTCTCTGTGCCACAGAGGTACTTTTTCACTTATTGTGGTGAACTATCTTTGAAATAGAGTGTGTGTATTTCTCACATACACACATCTCCATTACAGCAAGTTCAGTCTTTTGGGATATTGCTCTCTGCGCCAAAGAGTTACTTTTTTCACTGATAAGGTGAAACACCTTTGAAATACAGCTTGTGTATTTGTCCTATTTAGAGATGAGTGAATTTCTAAAAAATGTAATCATGTTAAAAAACAGCTATTTCCTGGCTGCAGAGAGCCTGTATGGTGTTGTTGAACATTGTGCCATGCAGAAATATGCATAGGGAACGTGGTTTGGTATTGAAACAATGCTGTGATTTAGTATGACACGCAGATGACAGCCGCCGCTCTCAGAATTGCTTTACACTTCACTTATCTTGGCAGTTACGGGGTCAAAACTGACCAAATAACTGAAGTGGGAATGCAGTCTGACAGGGTAATGTCAGCACCAGCTACAAAAATGCACTGAGCAGAGGGCCAAGAACCGACTATAATGTCAAAGAGCGCCCTCCTTTTACACCGTCATCAGATGATTCCACAGATTATGACAGAACCTGTTCTGTTAAATGCTGATACATGTAGAGCCTCCCCACCTGAAAGAGTGGAGAGGGCGTCGGCAGTAATTTTGCATTGATGTCACTGTTCATTTTGCCCTTCCTTTAATCCGTCAGTGTCCGCTTTCAATCACTCAATAATCCATCAGTATTGCTAAAGCCAAAGAAACAGGAATTGATCTAAAACAGAGATGAAAAGTAAATGGAATACTTGCATGTCTTCTGTGTTTTTTATCTACTACTGCTTTTGGCTACCTAATCATCAGATAATCCTGATGCAAACAAAGGACCATGTCATTCTGGCCTTATGGCTTCTCCGCTATCAGTTGGTCAATAATCCATCAGTATTGTTAAAGCCAAAAAGAAACAGGAAATGATTCAAAACAGAGATGACAAGTAAATGGAATATTTGCATGACTTCTGTGTTTTGTATCCAATCCTGCTTTTGGCTACCTAATCTTCAGACAATCCTGATGCAAACAAAGAACCATGTCATACTGGCCTTATGGCCAATGTAATAAACACATGACCACCATTGGCAGGGAATTTGGACCTATGTAATCACACACCACTACAGATATCACAGCAGTACCACTCCTGGGCCACTTTTGAAAATACACTCGGGGTGGGTAGACCCCTAGCCTTTAGGAACACAATTACATGTCTTGACCTGTTGCCCTTTCAGAGCTCCGCTCAAGCTGGCTAGTTAATCATAGCGTTCAACAGGCATTTTTATGTGTGACACACTCAATATCCAAGCCAGTTGATCATAAGGCTGGCCAGTCTGGCCATTAATAGAGGGAATACGTCCTTACAATCACAAAGGGGGAATCCAAGCCAATTTGACTAAAAGATTTCTATCAAAGGCCAGAGAAACTCACCACTAAAGTTCACAATGTAGATTGGATGTGAATCACAAAAATAACCTTACACAAGTTTGCTTAGTCATGAGTATAACACATACAAAACATGTGGTGGGGAGTTGTATTTCAGTGTTACTGATGGCTACAAGGGGTATGTAATTTTGTCCATTTAATTGACAACATTTAGCATGTTATAATTGCCCCATATTCTGGTGATCCTGATGATATCTGGAAATCACTTTGCGCAGGCAATTCTTAAGCAATAACTCCAATGATGTTGCAAACAGCCTATATTTAACATGGTGGAGATGCATACCAATACTATATATAATATGACTGTTGATCTTGCCTAAAACTCGCCATTTGTAATATCAGTTTATCACTTTCTTTTTCCCTCCATATGTTTGTTTCAACAGAGTTGGTAATGTGTTATTGTATGTTGTGATTGTGTGTTGTATGTGGTTTTGGTTTTAATGTGTTATTTGGTGGGTCTTAGGCTATGTCTACACTGCACAGAAAAAGGTCAGTTTTTTCAGAGTTTTTCGTTTTCTAAAAACACTGGAAAAGCGACTGAAAGCAGCTCCCATAGACTTCTATTGTAAAAATGTCCTGCTGTCTACTCTGAGCTTCTTTTTTCTGCTCGTTTTTTTTACTGGTCGTCTTTTGCAACATGTTCTAAAAAACACCAGAGCAGGGCAGAAAATTTACTACGGGAGTTTATGTAAAGCGGTGGACATCTTTTGGCAAATTTTTAGTGCGTTTTCGTTGCGTTTTTTGCTGTGATTTTTCAATGAAAACCCACCCAGGAGACCCAAGTCCCACCTATAGTGAGTGTTAATAAGGGTTATACCTTATCAAATTTGCATACAAGTGTCCAATGTGTTCTTGTTCGTACCATTCATAATAAAATGATCATGCTTTGGTCGGTAATGATTTTTTGCGCAATTCATATTTTTTTCGCTAAAAATAAATTTATTTTTACAGATTATGGCGCTAAAATACATTTTTTTACAGATTTTGGTGCTAATAAAGTTATCTCGCTTCTGTCACTAAAAAATACAATTTTTTCTGGAGTGTGGCACCAAAACCTGTAAAATAAAAGTATATTTAGCGATAAAAAATATCAATTGGGCGAAAATCGTTAGCGATCAAAGCATGATCAATATTTAGTCTTTTGTTGGTTTGCTATGTTGCTGCAAGATCAATTTTTTGTTGTGCTTTTCCTTATGTAATGACAGCCTACTGTATACAACCCATGTGGAATTTACAGGCATATTCTAGAATTCAATATTTAAAAAAAAATAAAAGGTTCAATACATGTACATTGAATTAATATAAAGAATACAGTAAATTGATAATACAAATCATTGATAATTGTGACAATAATTGAAAGCAAATTAACGCTTTTAAGAATACAAATGCACAACAACAGAACCTTTGACATAGTAGAGTGAAAGAAGCTAGAGAGCAGTGTATTGTATGTTAAGGAAACTGTCAAATAGTGAAAAAAAGAAAAGACAATAAAGAAGAATTCAAAATATCAATATAAGGGCTGGTCCACATCCGTGTTAGATTCTGTTCAGAAGTTCTGTCCAAAAGGGACGAAAAAAATTTCGGTGAAAGCACCGCAGCAGAAATCCTGCCAGAACCATTTTAGTCATTACTGTCTGTTGTAAAATGAGTCTGGTTACACCTCTGCAACAGGGCTTCTGAACAGAACCTCTTGCGCAGATGTGACCAAGGTCTAATGATGCAGTGCAAAAAAAAAAAAAAAAATCACATTTCAATACAATACATGTAGGATAGTTTCTAGCAATGCAGAGACCCAGTAAGTCCTATGGTTACTGATAATATCTGCTAGCTTTGTGATGGATAAAGTGTTGTGTGTGAGGGCATAAATACAAGGGATTAAACAGTAATACAACATAATAAAGACAATTATGGTAAACAAATTAGAACAAAACATTAAATTCCTATTTATCATTGATGATATTCAGCAAATTGAATCGAAGCTTTAGTCCAAAATGAACATTTAATCTGTGCAGCTTTTATAGATAAAAGTGGACACTTTACAACAAATAAAGGGGATAAAAACTAAAGCGCACAGTTTGTAAACGGTTCTGCAGTTCCTAGAAAAGAAATATAACACTTCGGGAATGGGTTAAAGATGAAATGTAAATCATAGCTAGAGCGGACATCCTATATATATAAAACTAAAAGGCACAGGACTGTAATGTTAAAGGGGTTGTCTCACTACAAGGATTGCTTTTTATGTTAAAGATCTTGCAGAAACAAGTCACTGCAATATATGTCCATTAACAGTGTCCTACCTATTCCTAGATATCTCCTCTTGTATGGGCTGCATCAGCTCCTCAGGTCACTATAGCTACAGACCTGTTTGATCTCTCCTGATAGGCTGTCAGCACTGGTTGCTATGGCTACAGACCTGGTTTCTACTGCAGCCTAGTAGAAGCCAGTAAACACACCTCTGAAATCAAGAAAACAGGACTGAGGTGAGAGGAATCAATGTAGTAAGACAACCCCTTTAACGAAGAAGAGGAGATCCTGTGAAACACATGTAGACCTCTTTGATAGCTAAAGTAAAACTTGAAGCCACTGGCGCCTAAACAAGATCTATAATAGGGCCCCCCGAATATTGTTCATTATTCATAGTCCAGGTCTTCTCAAATGAAGCACCATTTTGAGCTCGCTCAGGCTCAAAGGCCCAGATGTGATTATTACACCTGTGCCCTTATATTTATGTCCTTGCACACTGTAGATTTTTAATGTTTTAAAACCAATGAAAATTCCAAATGCTTGAAACAGTTTCTCCACGTTTTTTGCTTTCATTTTTTATTCTGTGCCCTTTTGTGCAAGCAGTTTAACTTGGAGAAGATTATATTGGAAAATGTTGAAAAAATGACCCCGTTTGTGTTATCTCATCTCTGTGTGTTATCATTCTTGTTATTGTACAAAGAATATGTGACTAAAATGTCTTCTAGGCATGGAATCTGCCTATGGAAAACCTATGGAAAATCTGTCATGAGAATGTGAATCCTGTGACCCCATCGTAAAACCAAAAGCTTGTGGTGACAGTAGCAAAATTAAAAAAGCAAGTGGGATCCACATCTATCAGGTACTTACTGAATATTATGTACATATTGAAGTAAAAATGTAACATAACATTGGGAATGTATAGTTAAGGTTTCTGATTCCCTCAGTCAGGGATTCCCATAGTCAAAGGCATGTCCCCTTGTCTAGGATAGACCAAATTAATGATTATCATTAGCACTCCGTGAATTAGCTTGGGGTTTAGGCATTTTAGGCTACTGAAGCCCACGGTGCATAAGGTAGTCTGAGAAGTTGATGGTCATTTTAGATCAATGCAAAGGGCACCAGAAATTAGTGGATTTACATGAGAAGACCAAAAAAGGCAGGCAAAAGGCTTTATAGCTATGCACTCGCTGTGTTATGTTCAATTTTTATCAAACATCGGAGGGTCACTTTAAAAAGATTTAGTTGGAAACCAGTGTCATTTCTAAAGCCCATATGAATATATTGCTTTTATTATAAACATGTACATCATTGAAATATATTCACTAGGTGCCTACATATTTGTTTCTAAATCAATTCTTAATACACGCATCTCTTTGTGCTTTGATAGAATGTTTAATGTGCAATGAGGACATCATTCCCTGAATGCTGAAAGCTTATAAAACACATATGGTCTCAATGTATAACATGTTCATTATGTCAGTGTTTATAGCCCTGGTACATATCTTTTCAGTGTTTAGTGTCATTCAGGTCTTTTTCCAAGAAAGAAATAGGACCAAATTGGCAATGTCAGGAATAAAAAATTACATAAGGTTCATGTAGAATAATTTAGGGAATAGAGAAACTGCATGTTATAAATGTAGCACCCAGTCAATATATCTGACATTGGTTCTTAGAAATATTGTGTTTTATTTCTTTAGATAACTAGTGGTTGTTTAACATGAAGCAACCACTTATGTTCACATATAGGTTCTTCAGGAGTGGTCTATATGTTAGAATATATCTTACAAAAACTCATGTCTAGCTGTCAGCTACTTCAGAACCTCTGTTAACATTAAGACAATGCTTCAGTGAATGACTTATTTTGCTTTCTTTTAAAAAAGAACTATATTAGATCTCAAACCTGAAACTGTTATAAAATTACAACGGCCAACAAATGCTCAGAGCAACCTCTTCAGTGCTGACATGCAGATATACCATCAGGGCAGTACTCCTACCTGGGGTCCTGATAACATTTAAAAAAAAAACAAAAAGGTGCCTGCCGCTGTGATGCAAGACAGAATCTGATAATGGGTGGAGGGTCCAAATGTGTCAGATGTTTGAGGCCCTGATGTTACTTATGGCAATCCTGCTCACATATGTTCCTACTTGTATTGGTGCTACTTAAAAGTATAGAGGTTCCAAGTACAAGCACATGAAAGCATTGAAGAAGTTACAGCACTCGCACTTGGTTGCTCCTTCAATCAGTTGTTTGGCAGTGCTGCCATGAGTCAAACTCCAACTGGTCTTAAGTTGATGACCTATAGTGTTGAGCGATTACATTGGCCATCGACATCGGTCGATGGTCGATAGTCGACCATCATCGACAAGATAGTCGATGGTCGATGGTAGATTATGATCGATGACCATTAAAGTCTATGGGAGAGCAACAACACATTCATTCTTACACCCAAACAGGGCTGGAGAAGCAGGAAGTAAAAGACACAACAGTCAAATGGATACCTGCTACATCTTAGGCAACACACTTAGGTTATAAAAGCCACAGAAAAAAAATCACAGACCATTCACTATCCCTGTCTTGTACCACAGCATGACCCTTAAACCTGCATCACCCACAAATTAAAAAGTGACAGAAGGCAGTATGATTTGAACCATCATTTTACTTGAACTGGACATTGAATATCCCTGTCCTGGAACGCAGCATGAGCCCCAAACCTGCATGACCCCCACATTTAAAAAGTGCCGGAAAAAGGAGTCTTTCAACCACCATTTTAGTTGAACTGGACATTAACTATACCTGTCCTGGACCACAGCATGAGCCCCAAACCTGCATGACCCCAGATTAAAAAGTGCCGGAAAAAGGAGTCTTTCAACCACCATTTTAGTTTCACTGGACATTGACTATACCTGTCCTGGGCCACAGCATGAGCCCCAAACCTGCATGACCCCAGATAAAAAAGTGGGAAAAGGAGTCTTTCAACCACCATTTTAGTTTAACTGGACATTGACTATACCTGTCCTGGGCCACAGCATGAGCCCCAAACCTGCATGACCCCCACATTTAAAAAGTGCCAGAAAAAGGAGTCTTTCAACCACCATTTTAGTTGAACTGGACATTGACTATCCCTGTCCTGGGCCACAGCATGAGCCCCAAACCTGCATGACCACAGATTAAAAAGTGCCGGAAAAAGGAGTCTTTCAACCACCATTTTAGTTTCACTGGACATTGACTATACCTGTCCTGGGCCACAGCATGAGCCCCAAACCTGCATGACCCCAGTTAAAAAGTGCCAGAAAAAAGAGTCTTTCAACCACCATTTTAGTTTCACTGGACATTGACTATACCTGTCCATGGGCCACAGCATGAGCCCCAAACCTGCATGACCCAGATTAAAAAGTGCCGGAAAAAGGAGTCTTTCAACCACTATTTTAAGTTTCACTGGACTATATTGTCCCTGTCCTGGGTAGCGCTTGCCCCTCCGTATGAGTGCGGACCAATTGAGCTTCACTTGGAAATACTGGTGGTTAACGCTCCTGTTCCACCTAGGTGCCCTTTTTCTTGGCATTCTTTTTCTCATTTTACTCAACGTGCTGGAGGAAATTGTCTCTGTACTTTGTTCTCTGTCCGTGCTCCATACTCCATGTCCTCTGAATAACCTACATCTGGTCAAGTTTTCCTGTACCTCCCTTGTACAATTCAGAGGAATTTTTTTTACCAGCTATTTTGTACATGCAAGTTTTTTAGTAGTTTAATTCTAGAAAACACATTTTTAAAATAGGATGGAATCCCACCATGTCTTTGTTTCTCTTTTTTTAATTGTATTAAATGGGTTGTCTCAATACAGGGATTGATAGCTATGTTAAAGATCTTGCAAAAACAAGTCATTTTGCAATATGTGTCCATTAACAGTGTCCTACCTATTCCTGTTTCTGACAGCACCATCACTCTTGAGCCACTCTTGACAATTGTGAAGAACAAATGTCTGTTAGAAACACCATTTTTTACAATAGGTCCTGTTGTCTAGCTGCATGTCACAGCAAAATGCCCCCACAAATTCAAAGCATGACCCTTGAGCCACTTTGGACAATTGTGAAGGACAAATGTCTGTTAGAAACAACATTCATTTTTTTATAATAGGACCTGTAGTATTTGCTGTATTCACATATAAGTGCAAGGTGCCTCAATCAACAAAGCTGTAGTGTGCCAAAGCCAAAAAAACACGTATCTGTAATGTATTCGGATAATAAAAGGTATTTTTTGGCACCTATCAATTCACCTGTGGTAACTACACAATTGCTGGATTCAAATTTAACTGCAAGGTGGCTCTATCAACAAATCTGGACTGGGCAAAAGTGAAAAAAACACGTATCTGTAATGAATACAGATATACAAAGGTATTTTTTATCACCTATCATTTCACCTGGGGTGACTACAAAATTGCTGTATTCACACTTTAAGTGCAAGGTGCCTCAATGAACAAAGCTGTTATGGCGCCAATAATGAAAAAACACGTATCTGTAATGTATTCGGATAATAAAAGGTATTTTTTGGCACCTATCAATTCACCTATGGTGACTACAAAATTGCAGTATTCACATTTAAGTGCAAGGTGCCTCAATGAACAAAGCTGTAGTGCTCGAAAGTGAAAAAACACGTATCTGTATTGTATTCGGATATTAAAATGTATTTTTGGCACCTATCAACCTGTGCTGACTACAAAATTGCTGGATTCTAATTTAACTGCAAAGTAGATCTATCAACAAAGCTGGCCTGCGCCAAAGTGAAAAAACACGTATCTGAAATGTATTCGGATAATACAAGGTATTTTTGGCACCTTTCAATTCACCTGTGTGACTACAAAATTGCTGTATTCACATTTAAGTGCAAGGTGCCTCAATGAACAAAGCTGTAGTGCGCCAAAGTAAAAAAACACGTATCTGAAATTTATTCGGCTAATACAAGGTATTTTTGGCACCTATCAACCTGTGCTGACTACAAAATTGCTGGATTCTAATTTAACTGCAAGGTGGATATATCAACAAAGGTGGAATGGGCAAAATTGAAAAAGAACACCTATCTGAAATGTATACTGATAATTAAAGTGGAGTTTTGCACCTAACAAAGAGACCTGCAGTTACTAGAAAAGATGTGTATCCTAATATAAGTTCAGGCTGCCCAATATCCAGGAAATATTTCAATAGAAAACTGTTAATAATAAAGCTATTGCAGTGCAATGTCTACACTAAGTCTTGGTGAACTTTATCCAGTCTTCTTTATAGAGCTTGTCTGTGTTCGACCGCGGCCCAACCCCCCGCCCCCCCTGCTTCCCCCCTGTGACTTTACAGCGGTAGATGCTCATTTAAAATTCTCTACCTAACTACATAAAATCTTCCAATCTCTAATCTAACTAAATTGTAAGGATCACAGCTAACAGTAGAGCTTTCTCTGTGAAGAAATAGAATAATTTCGCTGAGCTGGTTGGACACAGGCAGAGCGCACGTCCTACTGCTATGAGACGCTGAGAGACACTGAGGCTGAACAGGAAGGGCTGTTCTATGTAAAACGAGGTCATGTGATTTTTCCAGCCAATCGCAACCATACACATCCCAGTCATGACGTCGCACACACATCTCACCCTGCTCTATTCTGTAAGCTGATTTGCTGGCCACCAAAATGACAGGAAGCGCCGTAAATGGCTTGATCTAAAAATTTCGATCAACATAAAAACTGTGCCGATTTCAACTTTGTCGATAATAATCACTCAACACTAATGACCTACCCTGAAGATAGTCCATCAATTCTATATGGCTAGTCAGCCATCCTCTTTAGACTTATATGCTCACATTAAAGTGGCATCATAGCTTAAGTATTTTATAGATGTTTGTTGTAAAACACTTATTACATTACATTGTTCATTTCTTTCATAAATCCCTCATAACATACACCAATACATTTAACTTTCAAATGGGGTAAAATGACTCTACCTTTCCTGGGCTACTTTTCTCACCATACCATCTCAATTTTCACAGCTAGCCTCAAACTCCTATTTCCAGTTTAGGCTGTGGGTGGTTCTACACCAGTGATTGTCATATCAGTTCTGCTATTTCTAGTTGAATCTGTTATGGAGACATTGGCAATCTACAGACCTCTAAAGAGTTCAAGTTTGTCAATAAGAAATCTTAACAAATTTGCTAGAGCCTGTTAGAGCAGAGAAAGGTGTGGATAACCTAGAAAAGCCTGTGTACACAAGCAGAAGATAAGAACTGCTCTAGATCTGAAGAGAAGCAAAATCAGAACAGCAATGTATATGGTAATAGTCTTTATTTACCTTTGCTTACATGTTTAAAGTTAATCAATGAAATGGAAATATACTCCTTTAATCCTGGCTACGTAGTGCCTACTTTACACTTTTTATGGATGCCATTAATTGTTCAAATGATTCTAATTTTTGTCATGAATGGTTAATATGTAAATGTGTCTCACAGCAGATTTATCTATCATTTAACTATCATTCTGGCTTTCCTTCAGTTTTCTGCTTTTAAAAAGTCTAAAATGTTGCCACATTTGATATTTATGCTTACAGTTGTACCTTTTTGCCATTTGTGTGTCTCTTTTGTCACTTTTTCCATAAAACATAAAAAGAGGATGGAGTTTGTCAGAGGAGTGTGGCCCTCCTGGACTAGCATAACATGTGCCAGAAATTGGCATATATTAACGCTGAAATCTATGACTGCTCATAGCTGGCATAGATTCATTTCTCTAGTACACAGACTATCAAAAGACACACCAATTTTTTTAAGAGGCATGCATCATGCATTGCCTCAGCAACAAGGCTCATTGGATCCTGTATATTTCTAAAGTTGTCCATTCATTTGCTTTTTTAATCTATTCTGGGCTGTTTCCTGACTCTGTCTTCAAATTACTACCTGCCATGATCTTAGTCCTGACCTAAGATCTGTAGGGTCAAGCTTCAGTTCATCAATTCTAAACCATCTTCAACTCATTAGCATTCAATATTACAGATTACACTGGGAATGTGACTTGGGGATACTCTGCTTAAAGTTCATTACCTCCATTTTATAATGTCCAAACTCTTGACCAGGTCACTTTCAGCAGGATTTTATATCGCTTCCTATTCTGCCCCATATTAAACTGAATAGAGTATGCAAATTATAAGTTAATGAAGCAAACCAACAGTAAAGAGGACTAGTTTTATAGTTTTTTTTAGAATCCATCCACTAATGGCAGTAGTAATTACTATATTACTAAATAAATAAATAAATTCCTTTGTTTTACTTGTCTTATTATTTCAAGTTTTGTCAAATAAATGGCTATTTATTAATCTGCCACGAGGAAAAAATAAGGACAAGACTAGGAAAGACTGATGCTTTGGCCTGGCCATGGTAAGTTGAGGCCTATATAAGATTCTAAAAAAAAATTATAATGAAATTAAACATAGGGCCACATGTATGAAGTTTGGCGTTTAAACGCCAAATTTAATGCACATTAAAATGGCATAGAAGGCACCTGATTTATGAATCCACTCTACAGCGGGTCATAAATCAAGCACATTCTAGCGCTAAGGTGACATTTCTGGCTCAGGTGTACCACTTTGAAAGAGGTTTACCTGTTCCAGCAGTAATGCACATAGAATTGCCGTACTGAAGCTATAGATCTATAGCTTTGTATGGTTCTAGTGCGCCCCGCCTACCACACGCGCCCCAAAATCAGGCACTTTACAAAGTGCCGCTTGTGCTCTGTAATGCACCTGATAATGGCGTTCGAGAGGCATTTCAGTAAAGGGAACGGGGCTGCGCCTGATGTCTGACTGAAAATACGCCAGACTTCTAGCGCAGCCCTGTTCATGCACAGTGGGACATTCACTAAAAACTGAAACTGATGCAATGCCCCCTTGACATTGGACACATTCACACTACACAATTTGCAAGAAAGTTTGTAATTTAGTTATTGTAGCGAATATAAAAATGAGCTCTTCAATGAAGTATAAATTAAACAGTAATTGCACTATACAAAAAACAAACACAAATAATGGGCAGATAATTATAGCTCAGTATCACAAATTCATTAGTGTATCCACTTCTATCAATTTTGCATCACTGGTACACTTCTAATCACAAGCTTTAAACATGTATCACTGTCATCACATATAACAGAATATTTGCTGTGATGATTATGTAATTATTGTATGACATTTTGCAATAACTGCAAGACAACTGATACCATTATTATACTGTACACAGGTTCATCCACAGGTAAATAACTTTTGCAATCAAGATCTGCACAGAGTTCTGCAATCAAAATACTTTATTAATTAAAATCTTGTATAATAAATAGCTATGCATTCTATAAACTTAAGGAAAATAAACTTACAGTAAAAATATTTTTGTTTAACTTGTTAAGACCTTCTGTTTGCGTATGTCAGGTTATTGACTTTTCAGTGAATTCAGTGAATGTAAACCATTTAAATACAACTTGCTCAATTAATAGCATTGCCATATTTGTTTAAATGCATTGATATATATCTCACGTATCTCACATTTTTGAAAATATTTTATTATATCTTCTCATGGGACAACACTGAAGATATGATACTTTGATACAATGTAAAGTAGTCAGTGTACAGCTAGTATAACAGTGTAAATTTGGTGTCCCCTCAAAAAAACTTGACACACAGGCATCAATGTCTGAGCCACTGGCTACAAAAGTGAGTATACACCTAAGAGGAAATAGACAAATTGTTCCCAATTTGCAATTTTCCCAGTACTGGAAGTTCAATATGACACCTCGTGGCAGAGAACTGTGTGAAGATCTAAACAAAGAATTGTTGCTTTACATTAAGATGACCTAGGCTGTGAAAGCATGATCCCCTCCCTTCTGAAACTGGGCCATAGGGCAGGATTCTAATATGATAACAACCCCAAGCACACCACCAAGACAACCACTGCCTTGCTAAAAAAAATTGAGGGTAAAGGTGCTAGACTGGCCAAGCATGTCTCCAGACCTAAACCCTATTGAGCATCTGTGGGGTATCATCAAATGGTGGAAGGTAGAGGGGCACAAGGTCTCTAACATCCACCAGCTCCGTGATGTCGTCATGGAGGAGTGGGAGAGGATTCCAGTGGCAACATGTGACGTTCCAGTGAACTCCATGCCTAAGAGAATTAAGGCAGTGATTGAAAATAACATTGGACACACAAAATATTGACACTTTGGGCACAATTTGTCCATTTTAACTTAGAGGTGTACTTACTTTTGTTGTCAGAGGTTTAGACATTTGATCCCTTGCGGATTATGTAAGTTTGCCCACTGACAAAGACCTGAACAGTCTATAATTTTATGGGTAGGTTAATTTTAAAATTGAGAGATAGAATATCCAAAATAAAATCCAGAAAATCACATTATATAAATGTATTTGCATTTTGCATTTGAAATTTTGGTCCACTCCTCTTCGCAGATCATCTCTAAATCATTAAGATTTTGAGGCTGTTCCTTGGTAAATGGAAGCTTCAACTCCCTCTATAAGTTTTCTATGGGATTAAGTTCTGGAGACTGACTAGGCCACTTACTGACCTTAATGTGCTTCTTTTTGAGTCACTCCTTTGTTGCCTTGGCTGTATGTTTTGGGTCATTGTCTTGCTGGAAGATCCAGCCAGGACCCATTTTTAATATCCTGGTGGAGGGAAGGAGATTGTCACTCAAGATTTTACGGTACATGGCTCCATGCATTCTCCCATTGATGCGGTGAAGTAGTCCTGTGCGCTTATCAGAGAAACACCCCCAAAACATAATGTTTCCACCTCCATGCTTGACAGTGGGGACGGTGTTCTTTGGGTCATAGGCAGCATTTCTCTTCCTCCAAACATGGCGAGTTAATGCCAAAGAGCTAAATTTTTGTCTCATCTGACTACAGCACCTTCTCACAATCACTCACAGAATCATCCGGGTGTTCATTGACGAACTTCAGGTGGGCCTGCACATGTGTCTTCTTGAGCAGGGGGACCTTGTGGGCATTGCAGGATTTTAAACCATTATGGCTTAATGTGTTAATAATGGTGACTGTGGTCCCAGCTGCCTTGAGTTTCCCCCCGTGTAGTTTTAGGTTGATCTCTCACTTTCCTCATAAACAAGGATACCCCACGAGGTGAGAATTTGCATGGTGCCCCAGATTGATGTCGATTGACAGTCATTTCGTATTTCTTCCATTTTCTTACTATTGCAACAACAGTTGTCTCCTTCTCACCCAGCGTCTTACTTATGGTTTTGTAGCCCATTCCAGCTCTGTGCAGGTCTATGATCTTGTCCCTGACATCCTTAGAAAGCTCTTTGGTCTTGCCATGCTGCCCTGGTCTTGCAATGCTGTAGAGGTTATCGTCTGACTGATTAATTGAGTCTATGGACAGGAGTTTTTTATAAAAGTGACTATTTAAGACAACTGTCTTTAATGCAGGTAACAAGTTGATTAGGAGCGTCTAACTGGTCTGTAGCAGCCAGAACTCTTAATGGCTGGTAGGGGATAAAATACTTATTTCTCACAGCAAAATGCAAATACATTTATATAATTTATACAATGTGATTCTCTGGATTTTATTTTGGATATTCTCTCAATGTTAAAATTAAACTCCCCTTAAAAGTAGATTTTCATGTCTTTGTCAGTGGGCAAACTTACAAAATCAGCAAGGGATCGAATAATTACTTCCTTCACTGTAGTGTATGTAAACTTCTGGTTTCAACTGTATATATCATATATGCAGTTGAACCACAATTTTGTGACTGCCATATAATATTCTTAGCAGCCACTGTGTGCAGCAAGGATAGCAGCTAAAACGGTTGAGAGTGATTCAGTAAGGTCCTGGTTGGTTGTTACACATATCTGATGCTGTGCTGTGCTTCCGCATGGCTTCTGGAGTCTGCATGCAAAACTATTTATATTTGCCAAATGCTAGAATAATAACAGAGAGAATTGTTTAAGGTATTTTTATTACTTTCTGCAAAGTCAAAAATTTACATACACTAGGATTACTATGCCTTTAAATAATTTGGGACAGCCCATATAATGACGTCATATCTTTGGAAGCTTCTGATACGTTTATTGGCAGCATCTGGGTTAATTAGACACACCTGTCGATGTATTATGAAGTACACCAGAAACACACTGCTTCTGTGTGTAACATCATAGGAAAGTCTAAAGATATCAGCCAAGATGCCAGGAAGAGAAATGTGGACTTGCACAAGTCTGGATCATCCTTGGGTGCAATTTCAAGATACTTGAAGGTGTCTCGTTCATCTGTACAAACAATTATACGTAAGTACAAACAAGATGGGAATGCCCAGCTATCATACTGCTCAGGAAATAGACAGGTTCTGTGCCTCAGAGAGGAATGTGCTTAGGCCAAACATGTGCATATCAACCCAAGAACAAAATCCCTTGTGAAGCTGCTGGCGGAAGCTCGTAAGATTGTGTCACTATCCGCAGTGAAACGAGTACTGTCTCAACATGGGATGAAAGGCCACTCTGCCAGGAGAAGCACTTACTCCAAAAGAAACATAAAAGCCAGATTAATGTTTGAAAATGCATTTTTGGAGACATATCCTGTGGACTGTCAAAACTAAAATTGAACTGTTTGGCCATAAAAATCATCGTTATATTTGGAGGAAAAGGGAGAAGCTTGGAAGCCTAAGAACACTATTCCAGCTGTTAAACATGGGGATGGCAGCGTCATGTTTTGGGGTTGTTTTGCTGTAGCAGGGTCTAGTGTACTTCACAAAATAGATGGCATTATGAGGAAAGAAGATTATGTGGCAATACTGAAGCAGCATCACAAGACATCAGCCAGGAAGTTAAATGGGTCTTCTAAACGGACAATGACCCGAAGCATACTGCCAAACTGGTTACAAAATGGCTTAAGGATAACCAAATCAATGTTTTGGAGTGGTCATCACAAAGCTTTGATCTCAATCCTACTGAAAATGTATGGGCAAAGTTGAAAAGGCAGGTGCGAGCAAGGCGACCTACAAACATGGCTCAGTTACACCAGTTCTGTCAAGGGGAATGGGACAAAATTCCTACCAACTATTGTGAGAAGCTTGTGGAAGGATATCCAAAATGTTTGACCAAAGTCATACAGTTTCAGGGCAATGCTACCAAATACAAATGAAATGTATCTAAATTTTTGACTTTGCAGAAAGCAATAAAAATACCTTAAATTCTCTCTCTCATTATTCTGGCATTTGGAAAATAGAAAAAATGTTGGTAATCCTAATTGACCTAAAACGGGTAAGGTTCATTCTGATTTCATGTCAGATAGTGAGAAAACATGCATATGTGTCTTTTTATATAGTGTATGTAAACTTCTGGTTTCAACTGTATCTATCTATATCTATCTATCTCTATCTATCTATCTATCTATCTATCTATCTATCTATCTATCCCTATTCATATATACATTAGATAAATCAAATAGCAAAAAGGCACTCAGCCTCTCTGGCTAGCTTTTGGACCAGCCAGTCTTTATTAAAACTGCCTTGCATTTAATCACAGGTACAATTAAGATACGTTTAACACTTTACATACATATCATAGGATTATACAATAATTTCATCTGGATTGGGTCTTCATGGGAAATTCTTAAAATATTTTGGTCACCAAATATGAAAACCGTAATCTGTCAAAACTGTAAACTTATTTTCGAAACACATAAAAATATCCACATTGAAGTAAAGATAGTGTATCAATGATTCCTGGGCATTCCTAGTTCCATTTTTTGCAAGATGAAACAGAATTTATTAGAAAAGTGAGTACTGAAAAACTAGTTTACAAATAACTCTCTATTTAATCCCTGAGGCTGTTTTGTTTCCTGTTTATGTATCCAAAATACCTTCTTTCCAAGCTTACTTGCTGTTAAAGACATTACACACAATCTCCACTGCTTCTAGGTGTTCAAATATGTTTAAGAACCTAATCGGATTAGCTGAGTGTTTCTTTACATTGGGCCTCATTTATTAAACCTTTGTAATGGTAAGACAGTCTGTGTTGTATATAGCAACCAATCAGAGCTCAGCTTTGTATTTCAGCATTTCTTATACTGAAGGAAAAATGAAATCTGAGTTCTAATTGGTTGCTATGGGTAACAGAGACAGTCTTAGGGGATGTTAACACAAAGTATGTTTGGTGTAGAGAAAACACGTTGTTTCCTTCTTGGAAGTTCTGTGCTTCCAAGAACAAAATGTTAATGAGGAAATGATGTGGATGGCTTGAGGCAGATTTAAGCCTCCTATGCTTTAAAATTTGTCAGCAATAGTCATGAGCGATTACGTTGACTATCGTCATCGGGTCGTTTGTGATATCAGCCCAAAATTTTTAAGCGGGTTTCCCCATTTGTCGATAATAGATTTTTCGCCGATGACCAAAAAAAGTTATGGGGGAGAAAAACACCTTCATTTCTTTTTTCCCAAAAAGGGGGGAGAAGCTGGAATTAAAATCCACAAAAAGTCAAAATTTTTTAAAGTGTAATTCCCTTTGGGCCCCACACTTAGGGGTTTTAAAGCCCAGAAAAAAAGTTAACCCCCAATTCCCCTATCCCTGTCTTGTTTAAAACGCATGACCCTTTAAAACCTTTCCTTTACCGGCAAATTAAAAGTGCCAGAAAAGGGGAAAGATTTTTAACCCCTCATTTTTATTGAAAATAGACCCTTGAATTTTTCCCGGGGCCTGGAAAGCAGCATGAGCCCCCCCAAAAAATGCATTTACCCCGTTTAAAAAAAGCCGGGGAAAAAATTTGTTTTTTTCCCCCATTTAAGTTTGAATGTAACTTTGACTATCCCTGTTTCCCGGGCCACAGCATGAGCCCCCAAAAACCGCATGGGCCCCCAGAAAATTTTAAAAAAGTGCCGGAAAAAAGGGGGTCTTTTTAAAACCCAATTTTTGTTGAAAATTGGAAAAATTTAAATATATTGTCCTGTACCGCAGTAAAGGACCCTTAAACCTGTCTGACCCCCAATTAAAAAAAGGGGCCCGGGAAAAAGGGGTCTTTTGGGAAAACCCCCCTTTAGTTGAACGGGCATTTTACTAACCTGTCCTGGGGCCCCAGCTTTAGCCCCAAAAGGGGATGACCCCCAGATTAAAAAAATGCCGAAATAGGAGTCTTTTAACCCCCCATTTTTTTTTTTAAAAGGACAAATTAAAATTATTAATTTTTTCCTGTACCCCCAGTATTACCATTAAACCTGTCTGAAAAAGAGATTTAAAAAAATGCCCGGGAAAAAGGGGTTTTGAACCACCAAATTTTGTTTAATGGGCATTGACTATAATGTATGGCCCCGGGAGACCCAATTTTAAACCCCGTCTGACCCCCAGATTAAAAAAGTGCCCGGAAAAGGAGTCTTTTAAAACCCCCATTTTTAGTTGAATGGAACATTAACTTATCTGTTTCCGTACCGCAGTATGACCCAATTTTTAAACCCATCTGACCCAAAAGATTTTAAAAAATGTGGGGAAAAGGGGGTCTTTTGAACCCCCCATTTTGTTGAACCCGGGGCAAATTTAATATACCTTTTCCTGGGTTTAAAACATGGCCCCCAAAAAAGCCTGACCCCAAGATTAAAAAAGTGTCGGAAAAAGGAGTCTTTTTAACCTTTTAGTTTAATGGGGAAAATTTACTATATTGTCCTGGGGCCCCAGCATGGGCCCCAAACCTTGGGATGACTCACAAATTTAAAAAAAGGGGTTCCCGGGAAAAAGGGGTCTTTGAACCAAACCCTTTTAGTTTTTACTTGGGGCATTGGGCTATCCCTGTCCTGGGCCCCAAACATGGCCCCCAAAACCCGCATTTACCCAGATTAAAAAAGTGCCGGGAAAAAGGAGTTTTTTTAACCCAATTTTTTTTTTAAATGGACATTAACTATATCCGGTTTCCGGGGGACAGCCCTGAAAACCCCCAAACCCGCATGGACAAAAAGTAAAGAAAAAGCCGGGAAAAAAGGGGTTTTCAACCACCATTTTAGTTGACTGGATATTAAATATGCTTGTCCTGGGCCCCTGCTTTACCCCAAAACCCACTTTGGCCCCCTTTTTCGGAAAAAATTTAATTTTTTAAAAAGGTTTTGGAAGAGTTTTTGAAGTCTTTATTGAAAGAAGGCAAATCCCGCTATTTTAAACCCTTTTAATTTCCTACAGCAAAATGAAAAGTTTTTTTGCGAAAAAAATTTTGAAAAAAACGGTTTGGGGGAAGAACCATAAGGGAAAAAAAAATCAGTGGGCTTCCCTTTAGGTTTTCCCTTTGGGGTTTACAACTGCCCAGTAGGACTAGGGAAAAATTATAATTTTAACAAAATATCATACAAGTGCGCTATCTGCGCCAAACTTAGAGTTCAAACGAGCGCAAATTAAAAAAAAAATTTAGAAAATTACACAGTTTTGGGGAAATTCGTTTTTTGCAGCAAAAGACAAACGGGGAACAGGTTTTTAGAGAATTTTTCCCATCGAATTGTTTTTACAGGGTGGTATTTGAAAAAATAGGGCCGCACCACGTTTAAAAACGCTTTTAAAATTTAAAACCTTTTTTTTGAAAAAAAACCCCGGGTAAAAATTAAAAACGGGTGGCTTTTTGGGGACCGGTTTTAAGGATGGGGGTTTTTTGGTTAAAAATACCGGTGCTCCGTTTTTGCGGTGGTTTAAAAAGGGGAAAATTAAAAAAAACCCATTTGGTTTAGGAAAAAAAACATTTTTTTTCACCTTAAAAAACACCTGCGGTGACTAAAAATTGCTTTTATTAAATTTTAAAAGCGGGGGTGGCTCTTTGAAAAAAAAACTGGGCCCCCACCAAAGTGAAAAAAAAAAAAAATTAAAAAAGTGTAAGATTAAAAAAAGTTGGTTTTTTTCAAATTAAAATACAAATGAAGTACCCGAAAAAGGGCTGTATCCTAAAATTAAGGGAAGGCTGCCCCAAACATTTCAAGTAATAAAATTCACCCAAAAAACTGGCCCAAAAAAAGTTAAACAAAAAACCCCTTGCAATGCGGGGCAAAGCAAAAGTTTTGGGCTTTCAAAATTCCCCTTCCCTTTCCCAAAAAATGCCTGCCAGATGTTGTTGTGTTCGCCCGCAGCCCCCGCCCCCCCTTCCCCCCCTGTGGGACAGCGCGTTTGCTCCTTTAAAAATTTCAGCCTGAGTAAATAAAAACTGCAAAATCTTTAATTACCAAGTTTAATTTTTCAAGCTAAAAGCATATTTGGGCTGTGGGAAAAAAAATAGAAAGTTTTTTCGTGCTGTTTTTTGGGGGGACCAGCAAAAGTTCTGCTCTATGTATACACAGCAAACATGAGGTGGTTAGGGGGGCTGTTTTTTGGGAAAAACGGGTTATGGATTTTTCCAGCCAATCACAACCAACAAATCCTAATTTATGAGTTGCACACCCCCTCACCCTGCTTTTTTCTTAAACTGATTTGGGGGCCCCCAAAAAAAACGGGAAACGCCCAAAAAAGGCCGATATTAATTGGGTTTGCGCAGATTTTTAACCCAAATTTCGCGTGAAACGAAAAAATCCAATTTTAACCCTAAAAAAACCCTGCCCGATTTCACCTTTGGGCGGGGTTTTTTTAATCGGGGGGGCAACACTTGTCAGGGAACCCAGCAAAACCTCAGTTTTGGGACAAACTTTGGACCAACGGGCTTTCTGTCTATATTTTTTTGGGTTTCTTCCTTTTTAAAGTAATACGTTTTTTGTGGGGGGTCTCCCTTCCCCCTTTCTGTGTTTGGGCTTACGTTCCTTATTTTGTTTCTTTTGCTTGGGGGCCCTTTTCCTCAGCCCCTTTTAACATCATACCCCAACCCCTTTTTTTTTTTTTGTTCCTACCTGGTAGCACTGATCAAGCATTTTAATTGCTACATGCACAAGGGTCAAAAATGTGATAACATCAAATGTGCTGAAGATTAATTCCCGGGTTTGAACAAGGGGAAAAAAATTTAAAAACATATACTTTAAACAAAAGCTTTTTATACTATCCAAACCCCCAAAACAATAAACAAAACCCCAAAATGCTTTTTTTGGCCACTTAATTTAATGCCTTCCCTTTTTCCTTTTAAAATTTTTTATACCCCCAGATTTCCTTCATGGGGGAATGGTTTTCCCTTTTTTCCCATCCTTTATTGTTTTACCTCACTTTTAAATTCCCCTGTTCACTCCTTTTCACATTTTAAATTAAGGTACTTTTTCCCAAAACTTTACACAACCCCTTATGCTGTAATCCAAAAAATTTTCCCAATTACATCAGGGGTGTAAATAGAATTTTATAGGGGGGACCTTTGGGGAAAAAGAGAAGGGGCCCACCCAATTTTTCCTTTAAAAGGGGAAAAATTAAAGGTATTAAAAAATATAATTTAAATTTTGGAGAGGGGAAAAACCCCCGTACTTGTTCCTTTCAAAAAACAATTTTTTTGACCAATTTGGGCCCCCCCCCAATCTTAGCCCATAAACCCTTTGCTATGTTTTAAAAACTTTATTCGCCCATTTTAAAAAATTTTTTCCCAAACCCAACAAAATTTTTTCCAATTTTCCCCCCAAAATAAACAAAAACCCTTTCCCAAAAAACCAAATAAACCCAAAAAACCAAACCCCTTTTTCCCAACCCTTTTTTCCCCCAAAAAAAAACTTACCCCCACTACCCAAAAAACCCCCCCTTTTTAAATTAAAATTCCTTTTTAAAACTCCCCCTCCAAAAAATTTTTCCAAACCAACCCCATTTCTTAAAAAAATAATTCCCACAATAAAAATCCTTTTGGGGGCTTTTATTTTCCATTAAACCTTCTGGGGTTTTTGCTTAGCTTGTGGAAAAAATTGGTTCTTTTTCCTGTTAGGGAAATTGTTCCCTTTTGGGGCCCGAGGGTTGTAAACTCTTTCCCTCAGGGGCTCCTTAAAAACCTTCCTCAGTTGCGCCTATTTTTAAAAAAAAAAACTACAAATGTTTTTTTTTTCCCTTTTTTTTTTCCTTGTCCATAAACCCAAAGAAAACCTTGTTTAAAGGGGTTCCTTGAAAAAAAAATTTAAATCTGGGTTGGGGCTGGTGGTGGGCGGACCAAAAAGCAATAAATGTTTTTTAAAGCCCAACTAAAACTTTTATTTTTTTAGGGGTCCCCCACCTTTTTTTTAAAATTTTAACCCCGGCCTTGGGGCAAACTTTTTTGGGAAAAAGGGGGGGGTTTTCTTTCCTCCTCCCTTGGCCTTGGTCCTCTGGAGCCATTCACAAAAATGGGGCATATGGGAGGATCTCGTTTTTCATTGGCCCCTTTACCTATCTTTTAAATTTCAAAATTCTATTGCTTATATCACTATAAACCCGCTTTTTCTCTCCCTCCCTCCTTTTCAATGGTTTCCCCCTGGAATAAAATTTAAAACGGCTTTAAGGGGAAAAAGGGGCTTTGGGCCCAAAACATGTCAAAAATGGAAACTAGTTTTTGGTTTTTTACCGGGTTTTAGTGTGGTCCATAATAAAAGTCAAATCTTTTTCCTCATTCTGGAGTCAAATTCTGGAGTTCACAACTTTTTTATTCCTGAGATTAACTGTTTGCTAGATGTGCAACCAGTCCAAGTGTGAACCTTCTGAGGATCATTAACTCTACGTGGGTGAGCTGACTTTTTGGGGGTTTTTTTCCCAAAAGGGGCCCTTTAAGGAAGGTCCAAAATGTTTTTGATCCCTTTTAAACTCTCTCAGGCTCTCTTCTACCTCTCTATTTCTTCAAGTCTGTGCCCCTAAAAACTTTTTGAATCCCAAAAGGCGCCCCCTGGGAAAACACGGGGCTGACAAAAAAAGCTGAGGTGAGGTTTTTCCGAGGGGTAACAGAGCAGGGGCTGGGGAAGGGAAAAAAACCCCCTCCCCCAGAAAAACTTTCCACTTTCAAACAAACAGGCTTTCAAATTCAAAAAATGGGGCCTTTACTTTTTGCTTTTAAACCGGAATTTCTTTCCTTTTCTCTTTCGGCTGAAAAAACCCTTTAAAAAAAAATTTTTCAAACCCCCTCCAATTCCCACTCCCCAAAACCCCCTGGTGTCCCCACTTTCCCCTGTCAAACTTAGCTGAAGATTTTGCCACACACTTCAAAAGCAAAATCAGAAGCATTGGATTGACATTCCAACTATGTTCTCTATAACCTGTCTATTTATCTGCACAACGCTTTTCTCCCATAACCTGCTTTGGGCCTCACTCAAAATTTGGAACCCCTTTCCCAACCCAATCTCCATGTCCCCTAACTTCTTGTCCCCCTTGGGCCCCAATGCCTTTCCCAATTTTTTAGGGCTAAACCTTTTGGGTTTTTCCCGTCTAAAACCTTTTTTTTTCAAAATTTCACCCATCTTTCTTTGGGTTTTTTCCTTCCTACTTTTTAAAAATGAAAAAGTAACACCTTTTCCCCAAGGGAAATTTATTTTCCCCTTTAACCCCTTTTTTTTTATCTATCACACCAAACTTTGCTTTTTCCATTTGGTTCAAAACCCCCTCAAACAGCATGTATTTTTTGAAAATTTTTCCTTCCTTTTATCTTAAATCACTTATTGCATTCTGGTTTTTGATCTCAACACTGTATCGAAACTGCACTAACTAAAGGTGCCAATGACTTGATAATGACAAAAACATTACGTCACTACTCTGTGCTTCTCCTCCTAGATCTGTTCCCTGCCTTTGAAACAGTTGATCACTCACCACTTACAAATTCTATCTTCACTTGGCATGACAGACTTGTGTTTTTCTTAGATCTCCTCTTAACTCACTGATTGGATGTTTAGCCCCCTCCCCCCCTTCAAATCCAAACCCCTTTCCCCCCTCCCCTTCCCTTTCCCCCCCCTAGGGATTCAGTCCTGGGGGACACCAAACCCTTTTTATTCCCCTTTTGGACTTTTATTTGGGGGTTCAAGGGGATTTCCCGGGAAAACTTTTGGGCAAACACAAACAATCTCATCTTGGCCCAGATGTTAAGGGGCGACATTTTGGCGTCTTTTTCAGCCCGATTAAATTTGGCCAGCCCCGGGTTTTTTTTAATTTTTTAAAACTCCCGGGACGCCATTTCGGTACCCATTAATAGAACCTGTGGGAGGCGGGGCACACCCAAAACAGTTGCAAAAAATACCAATTTTTTAAAGCTTTGTTTTCGCATTTCAAAGGGCCCCTTATGCTGGGCTAATCCCCCAAATGTCACCCCCTTTGTGCTAGATTTTGCCCGATTTTAAAAAGCTGTTGAGCGGTTCATTTAAATCAGGGATTCTATTCCATTTTTTATGGCATAAAATTTGGGGGTTAAAAGGCCAAAAATTTTATTTTCATGTCACCCTAACTTCTGCTTTCTGGGTGTATTGTCCCAAAACCCCTTTTTTTACTTTCTCAAAAAACAAAATTTGGGGAAAAAAAGGAAAAATTTATCTTTCCTCCAAACCCCCCCCAAAAATTTACCCCCTTTTCTGCTTTTTACCCCAAAAATGTTTCCAAAACTGTTTTTTTGACTTTTGATCTAACAAAAATTTTTGTAAAACATCTGTCCCTTTGGAAATAATGCCAACAATCTTTTTTGTGGCCTTTCCAAATTTTGGGAATCCTTTGTCAACCCCTTCCCATGGTTTTTCCCTTTCCCGCAACCTTTTAGTTTAAGTTTTTAAAATGTTTTATAAGGCTCCCTTTTTTTTAACCCTTTTTTCTTCTGGGTTGTTTCAAATTTCCCCCCCCTCAAACAAATTTCCTTTTCCCCAAAAGAAAGTCCCTTTGGGGTTCTCTTCTTGGGCGCTTTTTCCCACCCCTCCTAAGATTTCTCTTTTGCAAAATTTTTGGAATAATTTTACAAAATTTAAATTAACCCCTTTTACAACCCACTTTCTTTTTAAAAAATATCCAAATTTCTCCCTTTCTGTTTCCAATTCTTTGGGTTGTAGTTTTTAAGCTTAAAGGGGAAAGGTTTTCCCCTCTATAGTGGCTTTTTTGGTTTTGTATTTGTTTTTTTTAATTTACATTAACCCCTTGACTTGTATAGTGCTCTTGAATTAATTTGGGGCTTAAATACAAATAAAACAATTTTTTTTCCCTATTTTAAAAAAAATTTTAATGAAAAATTTGAAAAAATTGCATGTTGTTGGTGGAATTACAACTACATCACTACTTTATTTTTAGCAATTTACCTGTAGATGGGGGCATATTAAACCCTCTTTTGTTCAAGAGCAACACGTTGCATGTGAGAGGAAAGAAAAAAGTCCCCTTTTGGCCCTTTTAGCTTTTTTGGGCTGTGAATACCTTTTTCCCTATGTCATAGAATTATTTCCCAATACCCCTTTATAGCCTCTTTTTGCCGGTCAAATGATTTTATTGCAAAAACATAGTTTTAAAGGGGTTTTCCCCTTTTTTTCAGCCCAAAATTGGGGAAAGGGCTGTTTTAATAAAAAAAAATATAAAAAAAAAACCCCCTCAATAACCTCTGTTCCCAGCATCAAAAACTTTTGCCCCTTTTTCGCATTATCTGGTTTTTATTTTTTTATTTTGGGTTTGGGGGGAGTCGGCTTCCCTGAATGCTGCAGTCACTGATTGATCCCCCATTCTTGTGACAAGTCACTGCTCAGTGTTCTCATGTCTTTAAAGGTGTGTCAGGAAAAAAACTGAACCACTAAGCCCATAAATGGGTGCAGCAAATTTTGAAGAAGGACCTGAAAAACCCCCGGGGATAAAGAGAAAACCTGGGAAAAGGAGGCTAAAAAGCATTTATTGCTGGAACCGCCCCATTTTTATTTAATCCAAACAATGTTTTTTTTATCTACAGTTGAATTTTTGCATCCCCTCATTTTATGAAACTTTCTTTTTTCCTAAAAAAAATTATAAAATGTTTAATGTGGGCTTTTTAGCCGTTTAAAGGGCATTTAAAAATTTAAGGGAAAAAAAAAGACGCTCATAAAAACTGCAATTAAAAAACTTAGTCAGTAATTCCCAATTCTCCCCTTTTTTATTTTCTTTATTTATGCAATTTTTTTTTTAATTTTGTCACAAAAAATTTGTAAAGAAACAAAAGCATGGTCACTTTCACATTTTTAGGCCTTTATGTCTACCCGAAACCCAAATTTAAAAAAGGGGCTAAAAGGATTTTTGAAAAAGGCTTAAATCTTTGGGTTTCTTTTTAAATTAAAAAAAATTTTTCGTGGCCCTTGGTTTTAGCAAAAAAGTGAAATTTTCCATAGGGGATGAAAAAAATTTTAAATTTACATTGTTCAAAAATTTAAAATTGAATTTGTTTTGGGGAAAAAAATAAAAATTTAAAACTCATATTTCTTTTTAATTAAATTCTATTTTTAAAAGATCGTTTTAAAATTTTCAAAAAAAGGGGCCCTTTAAAATTTTCTGTAATTTTTAAAAAAGGTTTTCCAAAATAAAAATACGGGGTTTTTTAAAAATTTTTTTTTTTTTTGTTTTTTTTTAAACTAAATTAAGAATGAAATACTTTGTTTTGTAAGATCACTTTAAAAGACACCAGTGTTGGAGTGTTAAATTAAAAAAAAAATAAATTTTTAAAATATCCAAATCTCTGGCCCTTTTAAATTTATTATAACCAAATTTTTTAAAAAGGCATTGAAAAACAAAAAAAAAACTCAAAAAAATTTTTTTTTTTTTCCCTTTTTGAAATACTTTTTGTATATATGTTTTTTTAAACTGAACCCCTTTTTTTTTTTAGAATTTAAAAGAATTTTCAGTCAAATGAATTTTTAAATTTTTTTGATGCTAAGCCTCTCCCAAATGAAAAAAGGTAATGGTTGTTATTAGGCTGGGTTACAGGGCCCTTATTTTTCGGGGCCCTAATTATGCCCGCAATTACAGGGTGTGGACGGAGGGCCGGGGGCCCGGGACCATTGGGCTTTAATTACCAGCGGCGCGTATACGCGCTGGTAAATTACATGTCCTATCTCCCCCCGCGGCGGATTCGTCGAGCGGGAGAGGAAACGTAATCCATAGTTCTCTATAGAAAAATTTGTGGATTACCGTAATGACTGGGACGTATTACCACCCTTAATTGTGGCACTACGGGCGCGTAATTACGGACTGAAATACGTCCCATTTTAAGCCGTGTGAACATAGCCTTACTTCCAAGACCTGCTGCCAGGAATGGAGATAGCTAACCTCAGAAAATGCGTCTGAAGCATTTCATTGCCTGATCACTCCTACCCCATACTGCAATGTCAAGTCCCCTGGGGGGACTAAAAATATTATTAGAAAAAAAACTCTTTTGCCATTTCACAAATAAAATAATATTAAAAAAGTAAACAAAATTGGAATTATCTTGTCTGTAAAGGACCAATGTATTAAAAAAAAAACATTATTTATACCATGCGTGCCCAATGCCAAAATCATTATCTTTTTAATATGATTTCACATCCTAAAAAAACTGGAATAAAAAATGAAGAAAACTTTGCATGTACTCCAAAATAAAATAAAAACTACACTTTAGCCTAAATAAACTGAACACTCAAGTAAGTCCATAGATAAGAAAAAAAAAGTTATTGGTTGCATAAAATGGCACTGCAGCACAATCTTAAAAGTTATAAAGATATTTTGTTTAAAGTAAGCTGTCCTCTTCATTCACTTTAGGGAGACCCTAATTTTCAGATCTGTGTAACTGGGGGGACCTAGTGCGGGGATTTTACCTTAAGGTAAACCCCTCTACTTTTCATGACAATATTGGAATTAGATCACCACCTATTAAGAACTGTTGCCTTTTCTAATGAGCCATATTTTCGGCTTCATCGAACAGATGGACATTCGCATGTCAGGAGAGAAACATCAGAGACCATTACTGGAAGAACACAAGCTGGTGGTTGCAATGTTATGATCTGGGGAGTGCCATTCTCACTCATCCGTGTGGAAGGTACTCTCAACCAATTTGGGTATCAACCCATCCACACCCATACATGCTGATTGTCTTTCCTTGGGCTTGAGCAGAAAGGATCTTTCAGGAACATGTTGCAACATGTCACATGGCTATAAATATCTGAATTTGGTTATCTAACATTGGTTTATTTTTAAGTAGTTCCTTGGCTCCCTAATTTCCCAGACTTCAACCCAATTGATTATCTGTGGGAACACCTCAATCCTTGTGCACACTCACCTTATATACCCACCAAGCTAGCTCATGACACATGACTTCCATCATGAGCTACAGTATGCGCTGCTGACAATAAAAGTAGGAAATGGTCATAAAAATGAGGGTTAAAAATACTGATTTACCTTCCTTAGGGGTGCTCGCGCCCCCCCATGTGCGGATGCATGTAAAGAAATAAGAGAGCAGAATGCAGTGTGAGGATGCAGCAAGGTTTATTTTGAAGTGTATAGAGAGACAGGGTGCAGTAAATAGCTACACACGGAGGCAGGGTGAAGTATATACGAAGTCAGGATGCAGGCTATACTTTAAATACATAGTATGGAGGCATGGGCCCCAATAATTGTAAATACAAAAAGGGAGGGGGGCAGTAACAGGGGTAGGGAAAGTATTTGGTCCCATTTTAATATTTCACTCTTTGTTTCATTGCAGCTATTTGGAAAGATCAAAAATGTTCATTTTTTTTGCTCATTAATGTACACTCCGCACCCCACCTTGAAAGAAAAAAAAAAGAATGTAGATATTTTTGCAAATTTATTAAACAAGAAAAGCTGAAATATCACATGGTCTTAAGTATTCAGACCCTTTGTTCAGTATTGAGTAGAAGCACCATTTTGAGCTAGTACAGCCATGAGTCTTCAAGTTTTTCACACCTGGATTTGGGGATCCTCTGCCATCCTTCCTTGCAGATCCTCTCCAGTTCCCTCAGGGTGGGTGGCGAACATTGGTGGACAGCCATTTTCAAGTCTCTCCATAGATGCTCATTTGGGTTTAGGTCAAGGCTCTGGCTGGGCAAGTCAAGAATGGGCACAGAGTTGTTCTGAAGCAACTGCCTTGTTATTTTAGCTGTGTGCTTAGGGTCATTGTCTTGTTGTAAGAAGAACCTTCGGCCCAGCAGTGATAGTTGACTTTGTGGAACTTTCTCCCATCTCCCTACTGCATCTCTGGACAGGGCCGCCGCATAGAGGGTGCAGGGGGTACACCTGTATGGGGCCCAGTGAAATAAGGGACCATCTGCAAGCAGGCCCCTTATCACTAGGGGGGGGCGGCGGCTGCCGCCGAGTGTCAGCGCTGCTGGGAGAGGGCCCGCGCTCCTGGCCACAGTTGCGCTCTGCCTCCTATACTTGCATCCCTGTGTGCTGTAGCCAGAGCTGGGCCCTCCTCTTGTCTGTCTGTGGCTGGTATGCGGAGCAATATGAGTCCATGATGTCCCGGCCCTCAGGGTGGGGCCTCACACATTCAAATTGTTAAGCATCCTGTCGCTGGACAGTTCACAGCGCTGTGCGGATAGAGACCCACAGGACCAGGGGAAAGGAGGGGACCCTCTCACCCACACACACAGCTGGGGTCCTCGGCGCCCTGTGTGTAGAGGAGCCCCCTCTCCCCCCGGCCATCTTTGTGTGGGTGAGAGGACCCCTCCAGCCTTGTGGCCCGGGGGAGGAGGGTACCCTCTTCCCCAAACACACATGACCTAGGGAGGAGGGGGATCCTCCCACACACATGGCTCAGAGGATCCCAGCTGTGTGTGTGAGAGGGCCCCCTCCTCTGACTCCAGGCAGGAATTGAGGAAACTGCCATTTTGGTACACCCTAATGCATTGTATACAGTTAAAGTAAAAAAAAAAAAAACGTTTTAAAGGGTAAAAAAAATAAATATATATATTAAACGTTAAAATCATCCCCCTTTCACCATTTTGCAAATAAGAAAAATAAAATAATAGTTCCCCATATTTGATGCCGCCGCATCCTTAAATGTCCGATCTATTAAAATATAGCACTATTTATCCCGTGCACTTAACACTGTAGAAGAAAAAAATTCCAAATGCCAAAATTGCAGTTTTTTGGTCATTACTTGTCCTTGGCGACTACGACAGTGAATGGGTGGTGCCAGGGAGGGGCATGTTTGGGGCGGGACATGGAAAGGGGGCCCAGGAACTTTTGCTGTATGAGCCCCCAAAATTTCTTTTGGCAGCCTTTTCTCTGGAGCTCAGCCACAATGATCTTGGGGTTCTTCTTTACCTTTTTCACCAAGGCTCTTCTCCCACGATTGCTTAGTTTGGCTGGACAGCCAGGTAGAGGAAGAGTTGTGGTCATCCCAAACTTCTTCCATTTTAGGGTTATGGAGGCCACTGTGCTCTTTGGAACTTTGAGTGCTGCAGAAATTATTTTTTAACCTTGGCCCGATCTGTGCCTTGCCAGAATTCTGTCTCTTAGCTCCTTGAGCAGTTCCTTAGACCTCATGATTCTCATGTACTCTGACATGCACTGTGAGCTGTGAGGTCTTATATAGACAGGTGTGTGTCTTTCCTAATCAAGTGCAATTAGTTTAATTAAACACAGCTGGCCTCTAATAAAGAAGAAGAACCATCTCAAGGAGGATCAGAAGAAAATGGACAGCGTGTGAGTTAAATATGAGTGTCACAGCAAAGGGTCTGAAAACTTAGGACCATGTCATATTTCAGTTTTTCGTGTTTAATAATTTTGCAAAAATATCTACATTTCTGGTTTTTTTTCTTTCATGATGGGGTGCAGAGTGTACATTAACAAGCAGAAAAATGACCCTTTTGGATTTTACCAAATGGCTGCAATGAAAGAAAGAAGTGAGAAATTTAAAGGGGTCTAAATACTTTCCATACCCACTTTATAGGGAGGCAGTATATAGGGAGGAAGGGGTTTTTCAAAATTTTTTAAATATATATACATAAATATGTATAATTTTATTAAAAAAATATATATAATTATATATATACCCATATACCGAGTATAAGCCCCCGAGTATAAGCCGAGGGACCTACTTTCGCCCCCCAAAGGGAAAATTATTTACCGAGTATAAGCCTAGGGTAGAAAAAGCAGCGGCATGGGGAAATTTTTAAAAATAAAAATGGGTACCAATAAAATTACATAGGGGAGTTTAATGTCCCCCATAGGGAGTTTGGGAGATATATGGCCCCAAAAAGATATATGGGCCCAAAAGGGGTATAGGCAGGTAAATCCCCAAAAAGGGCCCAAAATGTCCCCCTAGGAAAGGGATATGGCCCCATAGGCATGTAATAGGGGTTATATGTCCCCCCTAAGCAGATTATAGGCAGGTATGGGATAGAAAGGTTGGCCCGGAAAATTTGGCAAGGCTTATGGGAGGGGAGGTATTAGGGCAGGCTTTTTAGAGGTATAGGGGGGGCGGATGGGGTTTTGGGAGGGTAAATAAGAGGCTGTAGGCAAAAAAAGGGGGGTTTGGGGCAAAGGCTTTGGGGGGAGGCAAGTATAGGGGCAGGCTGTAGGCCGGTATAAGGGGGGCAGGGGGTTAGGGCATTAAAAAAAAAAAAAAAAAAAAACATTACCTTGCCCGCACCGCACCCGGCCCCCCTCTCCTTTTCACTCACAGGCGGGTGAGTCATCAAGTGGCACGCGCGGATACACAAACCCGCCTGTGCCGGAAACTGGGACAGCCGCGAGTCTGGCGGCCGCCCGAAGTCCACTGCGGGGCAAGCGCTTGCTCTCTGGTCCGCAGTGGGATCTTTCACCTGTGTGTGCTCCGGAGGAGTCCGGGATATAGGTGAAGGGGCGCTGACAGGCCCGG
>JAODAL010041886.1:0-35417 GCA_025379985.1 Phyllomedusa bahiana
TGGCCAAAGCAGTTATGCCCCCTTTATAAGGCTGCAAGGTAGTATACGGGCATTAGGGTTTCCCCCATGAAGTAGTAACGGGAGTTAAGGCCTCCTTTAGGTATTTTGCAGGCATTGGGGCTCTCATTTAGGTATGTGCGGGAAGTCACCCCCCCCCCCCCCCCTTTACTACTGTGTAGGTAGTCGGGCCCTTTTTTTTAAATTTTAAAACCCCCTTCCCCCTTTTGTAGTCGGGCCCCCCGTAGGTAGTCAAGGCGTCCCTTTGGTGTCCGGGGCCCCCCCTTGTAGTCGGGGCCCTCCCGAAAAGGGTCTGCCCCTTTGGGGTGCCGGGGCCCCCCCCTTATAGCAGGGCCCCCTTTAGGTACCGGGGGCCCCCCTTGTGTCAGGGCCCCCTTTTTAGGTCCCGGGGCCCCCCTTGTATCGGGGGCCCCCTTGTAGTCAGGGGCCCCCTTTGTGCAGGGGCCCCTTTGACCGGGGCCCCCTTTGTAGTCAGGGCCCCCCTTTAGTACCAGGGCCCCCCTTGAAAGTCGGGCCCCCCCTTTTAGGTACCGGGCCCCCTTTGTAGTCAGGGCCCCCCTTTATCAGGGCCCCCTTTGGTAGCGGGGGGCCCCCTTTGTAGTCAGGGCCCCCTTTAGGTAGCCGGCCCCCCTTGTAAGTCGGGGCCCCCCTTTTAGGTAGCCAGGGCCCCCCTTGTATCGGGGGCCCCTTTGGTCCCGGGGGCCCCCCCTTGATCAGGGGCCCCCTTTGTAGCCAGGGCCCCCTTTAGTAGAAAGGGGGGCCCCCCTTTGTACAGGGCCCCCCCTTAGGTAGCCGGGCCCCCTTTTATCAGGGCCCCCTTTTAGGTAGCCCGGGGCCCCCCTTGTGTCAGGGCCCCCTTATATCGGGGCCCCCCTTTAGGTACCCCGGGCCCCCCTTTGTAGTCAGGGCCCCCCCTTTAGGTAGCCAGGCCCCCCTTGTAGCCAGGGCCCCTTTTAGGTAGCAGGGCCCCCCCTTGTAGTCAGGGGCCCCCTTGTAGCCAGGGCCCCCCTTGTAGCCAAGGACCCCCTGTAGTCAGAGCCCCCCTTGTAGTCAGGACCCCCCTGTAGTTAAAAAAAAAAAAAAAAAACAGCCACTTACCTGGCTCGAGCTCCTGCTCCGGCCGCTCCGAGGCCGCCGGCTCCGTACTGGCGCCCTGCATAGGCGGCGCGGTGAAGTGACATCACCGCGCCGCCTACGTCAGCAGTAGGGGCCGGCGCCCGGCAGGCTGAAGGCCTAGCGTTTTCAGCCTGCCAGAGAGAGCAGCGGAGCGCAGCGCTAGTGGGCGCGCTCCGCTGACACCGCGCAAGCCGGGAGTCGGGGACATTAGTCCTCGGCTACCGGGCCGGTCTCTGGGCGCTCGGGACGCAGGTCCCGGGCGCTCAGGGACCGGATGCGTGGACAGGCCCCGGGGAGCGACGGCACTGCCTCCGGGTCCCCCGGCGGCCCAGTCCGAGCCTGGTCGCAATAATTAGGGGTTAACCGCCCCCCCCCCTCCCCCGGAGTGATCGCGGGTCGGGGCCAACGCTGCAGGATGTCAGCTGTAATATACAGCTGACACCCCGCGCCGATCGCGCGAACTCTGCTTTAGAGTTTGCGCGATCCTCAGGACATATGCATACGTCCAGGTGCGTGAACCCCCAAACCACCTGGACATATGCATATGTCCAAGGTCGTGAAGGGGTTAAAGAGTACCTATCACCTTCAGAAAAACCTCATGAAGTAACAGAAGACTAACATGCAAACAATTTCTCAACTATGCTTCATTAGGAAAACCAAAGCATTTCACCTGTAATTCAGTTTTTACAAAAGCGCTGGCCCTTTAAGACAGCTCTGAAGTCGGGCCTAGTCGGCACATGACAGCTTGATGGATGACAGTTGTAAGTTCCTGAACTGGGAGAGTCCACAGTGCAGGGGGAGTCTAAGTCTACATGATGTGCACACCAGCAGCAGTTACAGATGCCTGTGTGCTATGGAGGAGGCGGCTGAAGCAACAGGTAAACTCTGTCGCACTGTTTCCTAAGGCTCTGTCTCCACTGCACAGTAAAAAAAACGACTGAAAACATCTCCCATAGACTCTAATGTAAAAACGTGCTGCTGTCTACACTGAGCTTCTTTTTTCTATTCTTTTTTTTACTGGTCGTCTTTTGCAACATGTTCTAAAAAACGGCAGAGCCAGGCAGAAAATTTACTACAGGAGTCTATGTAAAGCGCCGGACGTCTTTTGGCGCGATTTTTGGCACGTTTTTGCAGCGTTTTTTGCCGCGATTTTTCAATGAAAACCCTCCCAGGAGACCCAGGTCATACCTGTAGTGGGTGTTAATAAAGGTTATACCTTATCAAATATGCATACAAGTGTCCGATGTGTCCTTGTTTGTACCTTTTGTAATAAAATGATCATGCTTTGGTCGCTAATGATTTTTGCGGAATTCATATTTTTTTATCTAAAAATATGGGTTTTTTTTTTTTACAGATTTTGGCACTAAAATCCTTTTCTTAACATATTTTGGCGCTAATAAAGTTATTTTGCTTCTAACACTAAAAATAAGTTTGTATTCGGATTTTGCCGCCAGAATCCGTTTTCTTACGGATTTTGGCGCTAAAATACTTTTCTTTACATATTTTGGTGCTAATAAAGTTCTCTCGCTTCTGACGCTAAAAATACGTTTTTTTTACGGATTTTGGCGCCAGAATCAGTTTTGTTAAGGATTTTAGCGCTAAAATCCTTTTCTTAACATATTCTGGCGCTAATAAAGTTATCTCGCTTCTGACGCTAAAAATAAGTTTTTTCACGGATTTTAGCTCTTCTAAAGTTATCTTCCTTTTGTTGCTAAAAATAAGGTTTATTTACGTATTTTGTAGCTAAAAATACGTTTAACGGGTTTTGGTGCTAAAATCCTTTTTTTATGGATTTTGGCTCTTCTAAAGTTATCTCGCTTTTGTCGCTAAAAATACTTTTTTCTTACAGATTTTGGAGATAAATTTATTAGCACCAAAATTTGTAAAAACCCACAAAAACCATAAAAAACTTATTTTAGTGACAAAAGCGAGATAACTCTATTAGTGCCAAAATCCATAAAATGACTACAAGATTACATATAAATGCAATAATGTGCTTTCTATCCCCTTTTGTAGGGCGGAGTTACATCCAATGGCTTAATTTATGCAGACATTGAAAACCAGAAGACAAGCAAAAAACGCACGTAAAAAACGAGCCAAAAAATGCAAATCGCAGCAATATACGGCCGATTTTTTCAGCTGCTTTTGACAGGCAGGGGACAGAAAACTCAGTTTTTAGTATTTGACTTTCAGGTCGTTTTTTTGTCCCCTGCAATGTAGACATAGCCTTAGTGTGGTGTGCCAGCTGTACTGTATGTAGTGAGAGACTCAGCATCCCTCTGCACTGTTGGTATCTCCCAACAGACTGTAAAGGATCTCCTGAGTTACAAAGTGAAAGTAAAACCTGTTTCCCTGTAAAACTGAGGTAAACCCTCTGCATTGCTAATGACATGTATTTGAGAAAAGTCTTATAATTTCATCTACTATCAATTCTAGGTGTTTGTGTGGAGGTGATAGGTACTCTTTAAGCAGTTTTGATCAAAATGTGAACTAAGAACCTCAAAAAACTTTCACTTTTTTAAAGCAGGAATGTTTTTTTTCATGTATTCTAATATAGTGTGCTGCTGGTATTGTTATGTGTATTTATAAAACAGCCACGACAGCGTGCACCAATGTTTACTTTTTTAAGAGGGGGGAAGGGCTGCCTCCATCTTGGTTTTTTGCACTCCACCCATCCTCACAGGCTTTTAAATCATGCAGTTGTATTTCAGTAGGTGGTGCCTTCACATTCTGAAAGGTAGGTCTGGACAGGCCACAGAGAAATATAACGTTAGTGTAACGTAGTGTAGGACCCACCTGCATTGAGGTCTCGTTGAAGTTCGAAGGTGGGCTAAAGCAGTTTTGATCAAAATGTGAACTAAGAACCTCAAAAAACTTTCATGTTTTTTTTTAAAGCAGGAATGTTTTTTTCATGTATTCTAATATAGTGTGCTGCTGGTATTGTTATGTGCACTAACATCAGGTGACCACAGAGGACAGTGATTGGCTGCGGCATCATGTGATCCATGAATATAACGTCATCAATGAGGGAGCAGGGAGGGGGGGGGGACTGGAGCTCTGGCAGTGCCAAAACAGTGGTGAAGAGAGAGCTAAATATGGGTTTATTTTCTATTTAAGCACAGTGGGATTTGGTACAGAGGTTTAAAAAAAAAAAAGTCTTAGAAAAGCCTTTTAATCACAGACATCTGTAGAAAACTTCTATTATGTTTAGAGTGTTTTATACACAGAAAAATGGAGCCATATCCGTAAAAAAGTACCAAATATTTTATTTAAATATAAACAACAATTAAACACAAATGACAAACATATATAGGAGGATATCTACAAAGAAAAGGGAACAAAACGGAAAAAATTGCCTGCTGGCAAGTAGGAGTGGTGTTGTTACCAACTTATTTATAGGGATATATGGATATACAGTAGTAAGGCTTCAAGGTATCAGTCAATCGTTATAGTAACATAACAAACCTGTGTCATTCCCACATACATCCACAATTAAGATCCTTACCTAAATCTACACTCCCAAAACATTGCAGCAAGCAAATATAAAAGGTTACCCCACAAGAGTAAATATGGGCAACAAACAGTACAAGGCAAACTAAAATGCCTTTTGCAGCCCAACAATCAAAAAGTATTTACCCATCTGACAAAGAGGATATAGGGGTATAATTGCCGCTAGTGCCCACGTTCTAACGCGTTTCGCCAATAGGCTTCCTCAAAGGATTGCAGTTAGGATAGCAGCTTGAGAATGTAGACTGTTAGGAACAGGAAGTCACCTGTGATGATGATGATGACACTGCGCATCCAACGTGGTCTTTTCAGCAGCAGCTGACGAGCGCATCATCAGTGGAGGAGGAGGATGATGGGGTAGTGTCAGTGCAGGTCCGGCCTCAGAAAGGGAAAGGGCAGTCGCACAAGTCCGCTGACATTACTTCGCCAGTCGTGGTCAGTGGTGGCAGCGGGAACACTGCTACTATGTTTTCACAGTTGAAGACGTCCATGACCTTTGAAGCCTTGGCCTTTTTCGATCAAGTCTCAGATTCACTGAGTGACGTCATATGCCGGATTTGCTTTCAATGTGTCAGTCGAGGAAAGCATATAAAGAGTTTTTATCGCCACACAGATCCTGGGCTTCCAACCATTGTGACCTCTTATGCCTCCTCCTCTACCACTTCCAAGCCCAAGCGGTCCTCTGCTGCCGATGTGCCGGAGCAGCATGAGCAAGCACCATCCCCAGTCCTAGACACTGTCAGCCGATTCTCACCACCAGCAACATAGCCTACACCTTCCCCTTGCAGTGGTCAGTCTGGCAGCCAGCCTTCTGTGTATCAGGTGTGGGAGCAGAAAAAACGCTTTCACCCCAACCATCCCAAAGCCAATAGCCTGAATGTCGGCATTACCAGGCTGTTGGCCCTGGAAATGCTGCCTTTCCGCCTGGTGGACACATATGGGTTCTGCCACATAATGGCCCTGGCATGCCCCCAATATCAGATGCCAAGCAGGCATTTCTTTGCCAGAAAAGCTGTCCCTGCCCTGGCCAACCACATTGCAGAAAAGATCTCCAGCGCATTGGCTGCATCTGTGTCTACCAAAGTCCATCTCACTACAGACATGGACTAGTAAGCTTGGTCAAGGGTGTTACATCTCACTGACTGCTCACTGCGTGAGTTTGGTGGATGACAGTGATTTTGTTGATGGGTCTCGGCCGACACTCTTCAACACTGCATAGTCTTGAGGTCTTAGTTCACACTTCCGGTGTTCACACCCTGCTTCAGCATGACTGGCAGCGTTGCTGTGTCATCTGGGCCTCCCCATCAACTGTCTCATTGTTGATGTAGCAACACACTGGAATTCCACCCTCCAGATGCTCCAGCGATTGTGGAAGCAGCGTAATACCATTATGCAGTATGAAGTGTTGCATGGCCTCAGGAGCAGTGGTGCGGACCTTGGGGTGTTGAGCCACAGAAATTAATCTGCCTTGGAGACCGTCAACATACAGGTCAAGAGCTGTGGATGGCTCTGCACACTGAGACCCACCAGTGGCTGGCGCCAGGCAAGGTGGTGTGCGACAACAGGACAAATCTGTTTGCCGCCCTTAGGATTGGTAGACTTATGCACATCCCTTGCCTGGCACACATCATGAACCTGGTTGTGCAGAAATTTCTCAAGCTTTACCCGCGTCTTGACTGTCTGATGACAAAGGCTCGAGGTCTTAGCTCACACTTCCGGTGTTCGCACACTGCTTCGGCATGACTGGCGGCGTTGCAGCATCATCTGGGCCTCCCCGTCAACCTTCTCATTGTTGAAGTGGCAACACGCAGGAATTCCACCCTCCACATGCACCAACGATTGTGGCAGCAGTGTAATGCCATTATGCAGTATGAAGTGTCGCATGGCCTCACGAGCAGTGGTGCGGACCTTGAGGTGCTGAGCCACAGAGAGTGGAGGCAGGTGAAGAACCTCTGCACCATCCTTGACAGTTTTGAAGACGCCACCAAAATGGTCAGTCAGGGTGGTGGCATTGTCAGCATGACCATTGTGATCATATTTTTACTGGAACAAGCGTTGCACACTCTGCGGCAGCAGGTCCCGGTAGTGATAAAGGAGGAGGAGGATAAGGTGGACACAGAGCCTTACTAGCCGGAGGATGTAGAAGGCTCGACTGTTTCCCAATTGTATTGATCTTCTTTAGGTGGTTTTTCGAGGTCCAGGACGGGTGCAGGACAGCAGTTCATCTCACAGAGTAAAGCTCATGAGGCATAGGGCTCTGGTGACGGTCAGGATGGGGACAATGATGAGGCAGGAGTGGATACCACCGGTACCGGTAAAAGTTTTAAGGAGGAGGATCTGGTTAGTGCCCCTCGACCCGGAGGCTTAGGAGATCCTGGCAGCATCTCACACATGAGTGGTTGGATGCTACATTACCTGCTACATGACCCACACATCAATGCAATGCCCTGGCTACCACTGCAGCCCTTATAAATATGGCCCTTCCAGCTATACTTCCATGTTCCCCCTTGGGATGTTCTTGCTGCCACCACATATATTACATGTTTTGGGCCGTGGTGCAAAAAGGGATTGGGGCTCCTGCCAGTTACCATGTTCCATTTCCAATACCGGTGTCTTCTTATGTGTCAAAGGGGCACCTTAGCAGCTGTTACCGCTGCACCTCGTGTAGCTATGCTGTCCTCATCTTTAAAAGGAATGAATTATTTTAGCCTCTCAATTTTTTTCTGTGACTCTTAGAGCCAAATTTTCTTCACTTCTTTTCTTCAAGTTGTTCCACGTATCCATTTTACTGTTATGGAGGGTAATTGCGGCTTCTCCTCACCTGTGTCGGTATTTTAATTAACCTGAACATCATCTCCCATTGACTTTAATGGGGTTCTAAATTCGAGGTCGAGTCGAACTTCGAACCGAACTTCTCAAAAGCCGAGATTCGACTCAAACTCGAATTTTAGGTCCTCCAGGAAGTTTAGGTCATCATAAAGACAAAGCATCTGGCCCCCCATTACCAGTCTTGTGCGATTACCAGTGGGTCCTTTTTTAAAAAATGTGAACAGGACCCTAAACAGAAACACTGTCTTGATTGGGCCCTGGTACCAAGATCTGGGACAGCTGCCTATGCAAAGAATGGAAAGATATCGGTCCCTCTTGCATTTCTGTTCTCTAAAGGCTATCACAACTATCCACTGCAAGAAAATGCAATGCAGCTCTATTTGGCTGAACACAAAATTGCTGCCATCCCCTTTATGTGTTTTGTATGTATATAAAAATGAATTCTTCATGCAGGAATCTTGCTGACATTTTAGAGACAATTTAAAAGGGTTCTCCAGGAATTAAAAGTTCTGCTGTTTGCATCAGTGGGTATGGAGTGGACCTTTTTGGAACCATATGATAAACATTGCAAGTTTATGGACTCTTTATGCATATAGTCTTCAATGTATAGGCTTCTCATACTGTTCATAGTCAATACTATTTGGGCTTTGGTGTATAAATGTAGTTCCTCAATACACTGCAGTTACCAAGGACTAGTTTGACATATATTTGAAGGAAGCTAAAGTACAAGTTTGTCACCAAGGCTAGGAAGATGTAGGCCGTGTCACTGTTTAGAGAACCAGTAAAATTAATATCTGCTAAGCTACATAGGAATAGACTATGGTTATACCGGGATTGTGATTTACAGTGAAGTCTGGTGTATTACACTGTCAGTTCTTCAGAATTAATCTGTCAAATTTCTTTCTGATTTTTTTTTTTTACTATTTAATAGTTGAGATTTCCACGCAGTTTGAGGTTTGATGGTGAGATTTTCTCAAGGGAAAATAAGCAAGATGGTTTTGATCATGGGCTACGAGGAAAAGTAATAATCAATGCCAACAACACTTTACAGGTAGGAAGTATACTGATATTTTATTATTTACTATATTTCAGGGAAGAAAGCCTAATTTATGGAAATAGTGCTGCTTCACTCACTTAATCTTAATGGAAGCAATAAAATAGTTAACAGATATGGAATGTAAAAATGTACTGTTCTTCATATCATATAAAAGTCTACATATTAATTGAAAATCACTGTTTTAACAGTACTTGTATTACTCTTGTTTTCTGATTTATTATACTGCATTTCAACTCAGTTCTAAGCTAATTTTGGAGACACCTATGTGCAGGTGATTCTCGTCTTGCCCTACTATGCACTGGTCAAGTTTGTTTATTTTATTGTGCAACCACCCAGGAGAATCCTTTTTTGGGGCAGGTTTATCTGTGCACCATCCATTTTCTGTCCCAGTTTGTGGGAATCTCTCTTAAAAAATGTAAGGGTTGGCAATTATAAGTGTATAAATGGATCCCCAACATTGGATTTTCTGGTATGCAGGTGGCAACTGGATATGAGACTGTTTTAGGACTTCTCTTTCATGAGAACTCATGTCCACTATCCCTATTATCTAATTTTTTGCTTTGTCTGTTATCAACTGATTATAGTTCCCCTTTTTTCGTGCTAGTCAGATGGGTACTGAAGTCCTCAGGGGTAGCTTGCAGAACTCAGTTTTGGAATACAATATTACGACATTAAAAATTGATAATTTTTTTTTCTTTTACAGCTGCATATTCAGTTTAACAAATCGCTTAATCAGATGGGATTTTACGGTCATCTTTCCCATCCATATCATTCGAGAATTCCTCAGAACCTTCAGGTACTAAAGACCCAAGCATTCAAAAATTTCTCTTCAGCTTCAGTATTTGGTCTGCATTTTGCAATTAATTGTAGTATTAAGGCCAATATTTCTGTATGTATCCAGTATTTGGCGACTTTACATATTGCACAGTTTACATTAATAAGTGAATTATAATAAATCTGCCTGAAAGGTTCGGCAAATATTTGTCACCTTATATTCGAACAAAAGTCTGGAAAGTACTTTCTAGGTCTTCAACTGCTGACTGTGTGCGCAACAACAAGGTCTTCTAGTCCTATGTATCAGACAACATGCTTGATGTTCTTCTGTATTAATACTACCGTGCACTTTTTTTCCTAAATTGGGTTTATAGTTGAATCTCCTAGTAATAAGCCCCATTCACATAATTTTTTTCCCGCATGTGAAAAATATCTGTTGGGATATCCTGTAAAAGGTATCCTGACACATCCCACAGATTGACAGAGCCATAGAGCAATAAAGCAAACATGGACTATGTTTTATTTCACGTTGGTATATGCTTCATGTGCCAGAAATGCTACAATACATGTTGGGATATCTGTGATCTGTAGAAAAATGTGAATGAGGCTTTATTCTGTTTTCTTGCTTATTTTAGTGTCTTGCTTAATACAATAGAATTTCTTTATTCTGGCATTACATGGATAGAGAACCTGAAGGAAAAGGAACCCCAAACTAAGATGCTAGCATCAAATATTGCTGCTATTACAGATTGTTGTTTGAGTAAAATTTGGTTTTAGGATGCGATTTTTAACGACTACTTCACAGGTTATTGCATGTGGATTTGGGTCTTTTTTTGTCACAGTTTACAGTTAAAATGAGTCCCAATCCTTTCTGTATGGTTTTGGACATAGATCTGCATTAAAACTATGTATTACACGTGGTTTTTAGCCATCCCCATTGACATCAATATTAAATTTCTATGCGTTTTCTGCATGGAATATGACCAAAGAATGAACATGTTCTAAGTTTATTTATGGTGAAAAATTGACCGCAGAAAACATGTGTTGTATGAACTACAACGCATATTTTCTATTGAGGTCAATGGGGATGTTTTGGTTTTAGACTAGTATTTCAGGTCGGAATCCACATGGATTCTGACTTGAAAAACTTGTTGTCTGGACATAGCCTAAATCTTTCCTTGGACTTCTGCTCCTGTTTTGTAGGTTTCTGACAGCTCTGTGCCAGAAACAATTGCTAGAATATGAAACTGTTGGATTACTGGATGTCAAGGAATGTTACTGCTTAAATATTTACATTGCATTTGACACTTAAATTAAGTTTATTGCCTGATTTTATATTGCGTTTCTTTAGATGTTAAACTAATCTGCAAGTTGTGTTCACTTTGAATATAGATTCAAGCTTTAGGAAAGAAATATGGTGGAAGTAGTACAAATGGAAGCTTTATTCTTCACTATGATGGTAAAGACATGATACTAATTGAAGCTGATTTAAACCATGAGAGCAGGAAGAATATCAGAACACTTGGTGTAAGTGTCTTCATGCAACAAGCTCTAACAGCTGATCTGCAGACTGCAGGCTTAAAAATAATTGGCAAAGTCCTACCATCCAGGTACAGTACTAATATCAGGCTTGTACACATGGACATGCTATTCTTCTATGTGCAATAATGTTTTTGGTACTCCAGTTTCAAATTGTTCCTACTGCTTCAAGGCTCTCTGTCTGTTTTCTGAATTTTTGCATAGTTCCTATATTACGCTGTAAAATTATTGAGTGGTCTGTCTTTTCTCTCTTGATGTAATAATACACTTTTCTTTGTATGACAGAATGTCTATAACATCCAAGATTCATTGCAATGACAAATCTTTGTTAATTGACTTATCGGGATTAAAAGATCAGAAAGTGGGTCTTGCTTTGTCCTTTGCTGGAAATCTGGTGCATAACTTTGAAGGTTTGGCTATTGTTCCTCGACAGTTTTCCATTGATGGAGCTTTAAAGCAAAAAAAGAGCATTAACGAAGGTAAGATATTTATATAAGAAAAAATTAAATTTTCTAAGGTTACACGTGACTGCTTTATGCAGTAAGCTGTAGTTAAGAGAACCCTGCATCTCTTTAGAAGCACATTGGTAAATACCAGGTGGAGTTCAATCACATTCGATTTCAAGCTTTTTAGTTAAATAAAAATTAAATAGCAATAAACCTACCAATTAAAAGAATTGTGATGCAATTTTAGAGCAACGTTTATTTCTTTATATGTTTCTGACCAAGAAACCAAATGTCAGTGATATGGACTCACGTGTTAGCAACCGCCAATAATTTGAGAGCTATATTCATGGGGTTTTGAAAGATCCACTTTTAACCAATCAAAATGAAAGCTTTATTGCTCCTAGTGTATTTTATTGCATTTAAACGTTTTATAATGTTTGTTTTTTTATGTAATTATTTTACTGTATACCTGTTGGAATGGAGGTTAACTAATTCCAATTGACAACAGTAAACAGGGTTATAAGAAAGAAAAAAATTCTCTACATGTATCTGTAAAAATACCTGTACGAGAAAATGCCAGTGTAAATGAAGCCTTACTCTTTGTAATGGCTTAATGGCGACATATATGAATGTTGGCGCTGACAGGCCAGTCTAGTGCCAATACGACAAGTCTGGCTCAGGCAGAGCACCTTTAACCTGGTCTGGTTGTTCTAACTGTTCTGCGCTCAGATTTGGTGTCAAAGAATCATAAATGTGTCTACTTCTAAGAATGTGGTGCGACGCCCCCAGAACACCCATAAACTTTGGAGCATTAAAAAGTGTCTTTGGCGCATTACAAAGGGACTTATAGCGCCAAAGTTTGGAGTGTGCCTTTTCATACATTCTTTTTGCCTCAAAGTACAACAGAAAACTATATCTCTACAATAACAATATCTCTACACACTTACAACAATCACTACAATATATTTCTGAAGACAATATTTGATGAACTTCATATTCTCAGCCCTTCGCCTGCAAAATAGGGCAATTTGATTTTCTATTTAAATCTATTACGACGTACTTTTAATATTACAGTAAGGATTAGTAAAAAAAAAATAGCCATACACTGTGCATTTCCATTCCAATAACCCCTTTATCATGATCTATGACTCCAAGTGCTCCCAGTCCTGTATGTTTAATGCCTTGATACAATTTCGACTCTGCCGTGTCCTTTTAAACCGCACATCCAAGGCCTTGACACCACCTGCCGCTTCTACCTTAAAAACACTTCTCGAATATGCTCTTTTCTTAAGTTTGTACAGAAATGCAGGTTCATATCCTTGTCATCTCCTGCTAACTACTGCAATGTCCCTCTATGTGGCCTCAAATCAAACACTTTTACTCCCCTCTTATTAATCCACCTATCTTTCATTACTTCTCTGCCTCTCCTCGCTGCAAATCCCTTTACTGGCCCATTTATTGCCCAATGAATTCAGTTGAAACTGCTAAGCACGATATGCAAATTTTTCTCACTATACATCTTTGCCTTAACCTCTAGATACCTCCCCTCACCCAATCTCCGCTCCTCACAGGACCTTCTTCTCTGCTCTCCCCATGTCAGCTTCTCACACAACTGTCTCCAAGATATCTCCCATACTCTGGAACTCACTGCCACAACACATTAGACTCTCTTCAATCTTTACAGCTTTCAAAGGGTAACCTGAAAACCCATCTCTCCAGGATAGCCTACACTCTGCGATAACCCTGAATGTACAGAGCTCTGAAATTGATGACACTTAAAAAATATTTTAATTTTGTTATGTTCTTATTTTGTTTTAGGTTACATCAGTTTTGCAAAGAATCAGAATTTCTACCAGATCAATATCAGGAACAGAAATATTTTTATCAATGGCAGTGTTCATAATATTAGTGTAAGTTTCACCCAAAATGGAAGCCATGCACTGCCTGCAGAAACCAAGCTTAGAGCAAACATTCACCTGGAGGAACAGACTAAGCATGGTCAGGTCTGCCTCCAGATTGATAAAAAAATTATGTGTGTGGATTTGGTCAATGCAGCTGACCAAGAAAAACGTGTAAAAGGAATGTTGTCACATAACATTGTTTCATTGCAGAATGCAGGTACGTTGCAGAATGCTTAAAAAATAGTATAAAATAATTATAATAATTAGTAGGCTGGTGTTCAATTTTCCTTGTATCTACTTTTAGATGCTATTTCCTTGTATTCAGTACATGACACTTTTTTTTAGCTTATTACTTATTAGAAAAAAGGCTCAGAGGGGAAACCATTTCTCATTCAAGAGACTTATTTTTAGGCATTGCTTTATGGGAAAAGGTATGTACATGCTAGCCCAACCAAGGTCATTTTTTTCTATGGACAAGAAACCCATCTATAGACATCTGTTTTGGGGTTCTTGCCTCTTGTCAGTAAAGAGCAGGCATTTGTTGGCCAAGGAAATTTCTCTAGTCAACTAATGACGCTAATTTTGAAGAAGGCAAGAATCAATAAAGACCGCATTATAGACCCACCCTAGACTACCAAGTGTTTCTCCATTCAAAACAAATTACAGATTATGAAAGAATTAAAATAATTAGTAGATTGATATTAGTATTTCCTTTTATATACTTTTAGTTGGTATTTCCTTTTTTCTACTATAAGTCACTTTAATTTAACCTGTTAATTAAAAAATTTTTTCAAAGGAGACACTATTTCTCATTCAAAAGACACTGTGGGTGTTGGAATTTTTTTTTTCAGGCAATGCTCCATTTGAAAAAGTATGCACTTGCTAGCCCAACTAAAGTCCTTTTTTCACTAAGGATGGAGGCCCCCATCCTCAGACAACTGTTTTGGGGTTCTTGCCTCTTGTCAGTACACTGGTTGGTCACAGAGATGCCTTTGACGCAGTTCAGTAGGGGTACTATGTCTCACTTTGCTATCGCCCTTCTACCCCAACTGTGTCAAAGGCATTTCTTTAGCCAACTATTGACACTATGTTTATAGAAATATATAGAAGGAGAGGAAAACAAAAGCAGAAAAGTATTTTTTGTGAAATACAGTAACAGCACTATTGGTAGAAAATTACAATGTATGCTCACCTTGACATTTTGCACTTATGGGGGCACAAGTCTCATAATAGCCTGTATATGCCACAGAAAGGGACTCAGCTGTTGCTCACTGGAATCACACTCTGGAAATATGAGTTGGCAAGTAAATAGTAGTCAATCTTACGTCTTGTCAGTACAGAGCAGAAACTGGTTGGCCAGAGAGATGCCTTTGGCACAGTCGGGTGGGTCTTTATTTCTCTCTCCACTACTACTATCATGCTCCAGATGTGACAAATACATTTCTCTAGCTAACTAGTGACAATAAGTTAGAGGAAGGTAAGAATCAATAATGACCTACTCATGGACCCAGTCAAGGATCTATCAAGTTCATCACAGATCCACCAAAGTGTCTATCAATTGCTTTTTATGGACCCACCCAAGGCTCTATCAAGTGTTTATCCTTTATTGCATTACTAGTTCAAAACAGATTACGATATGCCTATACAGATTGTTTAAGACTGTCATTATTTTGTAGGAATTCCAGCAGAGAGTGCACTTGAACTGACTTTTAATAACACAAGTAACAATAAAACGTGTGGTGTGGTACTGGGCACTGGATCGAGTAGAATTGATATATCCATGGGAATAGAGAAATCAACATTACATACCCAACTCAGAATGAGCTTGAAGCACAATATTGCTAATCTTAGAAATCATAAAATTCCCTACACTGTGAATGGAGTCTGCCATTATCAGGTAACTAAATCTTTGCCATTTGCATGACATATAGAAGTTGATGGAACACTGTAGACAAAAATATCTTTTGACGCCAACAAGTCTCCAATAATGTTATGAGACAACTAAATAGACCGTGTACATTAGGTGGCTGCAAAATTATATATCACAAATGCTGTTGAGCAGACAAATATAATTTCTCTTCACTGACTCCTCATGGTCATTTAAAGTGGATGTTCACCTGCATTTGTTTTCAATGTTTATTATATTATTAGTCATTTAAAATAAATCTAAGTGCAACACATACAGTACAGACCAAAAGTTTGGACACACCTTCTCATTCCAAGAGTTTTCTGTATTTTCATGACTACTTTCGTGACACTGGTCTAATGTCCATTCCTTGTGTTCTTTACCCCAAAAAGTCTTGGAAACCATTGCTAAGGTTAGGCAACAAGCAGAAGAGACTTTTTTGGGCTAAAGAACACAAGGAATATGGACATTAACCAGTGTCAGGAAATTAGTCATGAAAATACAGAAAACTCTTGGAATGAGAAAGTGTGTCCAAACTTTTGGTCTGTACTGTAAATATGTACAGTTGAAACCAGAAATGTACATACACTATATAAAAAGACACATATGCATGTTTTTCTCACTGTCTGACATGAAATTTAAATTTGTCAAATGCCAGAATAATGAGAGAGAATGTTTTAAGGCATTTTTATTACTTTCTGCAAAGTCAAAAGTTAGCATACATTTCACTAGTACTTGGTTGCATTGCCCTTAAACTGTATGACTTGGGTCAAACGTTTTGAACATTATTCCACAAGCTTCGCACAATAGTTGGTAAGAATTTTGGCCCATTCCTCTTGACAGAACTGGTGTAACTGAGCCATGTTTCTAGGTCGCCTTTTCAGCTTTGCCCATACATTTTCAGTAGGATTGAGATCGTGGCTTTGTGATGGCCACTGTAAAACATTGACTTGGTTATCCTCAAGCCACTTTGTAGCCAGTTTTGGCAGTAGCATCAGGTGATTATCCACTTGGAAGACCCTGGCTGATGTCTTGAGATGTTGTTTGAGTATTACCACATAATCTTCTTTCCTCATGATGCCATCTATTTTGTGAAGTGCACCAGTTTCTCCTGCAGCAAAACAAGCCCACAACATGATGTTGCCATCCCCGTGTTTCACAGTTGGGATGGTATTCTTAGGCTTCATAGCTTCTCCCTTTTTCCTCCAAATGAAACAGTGGCCATTATGGACAAAAAGTAAAATTTTAGTTTCATCAGACCACAGGATATGTCTCCAGAAATGTAGGTCTTTGTTCCTGTGTGCATTTGAAAACATTAATCTGACTTTTATATGTTTCTCGTGGAGTAATGGCTTCTTCCTGGCAGAGTGGCCTTTCAGCCCATGTTGATACAATACTTGTTTCACTGTTCCTACCATCTTCTGCCAGCATCTTCACAAGGTCTTTTGCTTTTCTTGTTGGGTTGATATGCACATGTCGGACCAAAGCACGTTCATCTCTGAGACACAGAACTTCTTCCTGAGTGGTATGATGGCTGGATATTCCCATCTTGTTTGTACTTGCGTATAATTGTTTGTACAGATGAAGGGGGCACTTCAGGTATATGAAAATTGAACCCAAGGATGAACCAGACTTGTGAAAGTCCACATTTCTTTCTTCCTTGGCTGATTTCTTTAGACTTTCCCATGATGTTACACACATACACATTGTGTATCTGGTGTGCGTTTCAAAAATACATCCACAGGTCTGTCTCTAATAAACTCAGATGTTGCCAATAAGCTTCCAAAGACATGATATCCTCATATGGGCGGTCCAAAATTGTTTATACGCATAGTAATCCAGTGTGTATGTATTTGAAGAAAGTAATAAAAATGCCTTGAAAATTCTCTCTCATATTATTCTGGCATCTGGCAAATATAAACAATTTTGGTTCCTAATTGACCTAAAACAGGTAAGGTCTATTCTAATTTCATGTCAAATAGTAAGAAAACCATGCATATGTGTCTCTTTATATAGTGTATGTTCTGGTTTCAATTGTAAGTGATATGCCTCTTATCTACTAATGTTGTGACTGTGACCCTTGTATTAGTTTCTAGTAATGCTATGACCTTATTGGTGCCATAGTGCACAATAGTATCTGAAGCTGCCAACAGGTAGGGAGCCCTCTTGTATTTGTTAAAGGGGCTGTCCACCTACTTTTTTTATTTCTTATTATACTAGTGCTCATTCAAAATAAGAAAGCTATACCCACTTTGAATCCAGTATTGCACCAACCTCACTCTTACTGGTCTTCTGTTTCTTCTTGCTTCTTCTAAATGAGAATGTCACTGCTGTACCCCATGATTGGCTGCAGAGCTCATGCACCACTGCTAGATGTCACTATTTGAAAGTGAGCTGTGAAGTCAGGCAGTCACAAGTGACCAATGCAGCAAAGCAGCAGTTGCACAGGTGATGTCCCCATTCGGAAGAAATACGAAGAAAACAGAAGACCAGCAGAGTGAGGAAGGGGAAGCACTTGATCTGAAATTAGTATAACGTTTCTCATTTTAAATAGACACTAGAATGTAAAAAAAAATTATTAATTAACAAAGAAATTAGGTAGACAAGTTGGCTTATAGTACATGCCCCAAGCACAAACACTGGACAATATCTAATTATAAAGAAAATCAAGAGCCAGATCATGCTACTTATAGTACCCAGTAGCTACATGTGGCTCTAAATCACCTTGCATGTGGCTCCCGGCCTATTGGCAGCTCCAACTACTATTATGCCCTATGCCAACAGAACAGTCACTGTGACCCTCCAACTAATATGAGGGTCACACCCGTATTTATACTAAGAAGGAGTCATATTAAATTGTCTTAAACTGAAAAGGCTTATTTCATTTTAGTATTTAGCATGGACTAACATTAACTATATTTAAAAAATGTCTTAGGATCTTAAAAAGGTTGAAGAACTTTGGTCTAAAGGGTGGAGTACACTCTGTGTGTTCTTTTTCAGGTCAAGTTACCAATTCCTATAAGTTTGATACTGCCTTTGCACAATAGATTCAGTATTACTTATTACTATTTATCTTACATGCCTTATAAACATTCATGTCTATTTCTAAAGGTGATAATCGTTTAGACTGCTAATAAAAATTAAATGAGTCTTTTTATATTTTAGGTTACAAACAAAAAACTTTTTGTTGGAGTCAACATTTCTGTTGAAGGTGAACACTTAAAAATCGAAGTTCAGAAGAAAACTGCAGGAAGTTCGTCCGATATCGGTCTAGTTTTTCACAATGACCTCAGCTCAATACATAACTTAATACCATCAAGCATAAAGGTTGGCTTCAATACATAGGCTGTTCTGCTTTGTGTAATTTGTCGTACTCTTCTCTGATGTTAAATTGTGAGGTAGTACAAGGGTCAAACTCATTAAACATATTAGCACATATGTTACAGCAAAAGTAGTGCTGCACTTTTCATCTCTGTTACATTTGTTCTGACGTTGGATCTAATGATTATACTCAACCTAGAGTTAACAAATGGACACTGTTCAATCTTTTCTCACAAAATACAGGTCATGGCAACTTGTCTCAGTGCAATTTCATGAATGACAATGACAGGTGTTGGATTGATTGGGACTAAGCACTAGCTAGTTAATTACATTAGTAATAATTTATTATGTCCCTGAGATTAAAGTAACGGTTACTCTGAGCCACTGTATGTTTAATTATAATTGGCATAAAGAACATTAACTTTTATTATACATATTGCCATGCTAAAGGCATACAGAAAAATATAGTTATTTCACAAATTATTGGACAACCTTGTTTTATTTGCAGATTGCTCATCTAATGCTTTTTATATTGTCAAACATACAGTATTACATGTAAAGTACAGACCGAAAATATTTACATATAGCACCATTGTGGTTTATACCATTATGGCAAAATTTGCTGAATGATTAGTGATGTCTATTAAGTTCAAGAAAGAGAGTGTAGTGTAATCCTTTGCTTTTAATAAATGATTTGTATAGGATGAACATTATTTGGTTGCTTGAATGAGCTGCAATACCCGATACAAACTATAAACAAGAGGGGGTGCTGTTTCTGAATAAAAAACAAACCTTTTTCATCATCTCATACATGCAGATATTGATTTATCTAGGGTACCATGGCCTTAAAAATCAAGTTATTTAATGGATTACTATTTTATCTTGTATACTTCATGCTATTCAGAAACTTTGCTTTACATGGCTTGAGTTAGAATTCTTTATATTTTTCCCTACCCACTTTTTGCATGCATTTGTCAATTGCATCAATACATGTAAAAATGTAATCAATCTTTCGGCTAAAGAATGTTTGTAAGTATGCTAATTATTGATTTATTGGAAATTGTCTCTAAGCTTAACCGTGATTGGTGTTAGAGTTAAGGTAGAGTTGGTAGGGATATGGATTTTGTGTTAGGGTTATCTTCAGGGACACTATTTGGGTCACATTAGGGTAAGGATTAAGACAGGGTTAGGAATGTGATGATTTTGATGAGGGGTTAGGTTTAGGAGTTATAGGTTAACCCTAACCCCTTGCAATTTGGAGGTATTTGACTTCTGTAGATACTTTCTAGAGGCCAGAAATTACCTCCAGAATTCTCCCCCCTGTGGATTTTAATCAGATTCAGATTTATGACTTCCCAAATCTCGAATATTTTTAAGTTCGTCCAAACTGCTATTGATCAGCAAAGACCTATTCAAGCAACATTAATGCTAATCTTCATCATTTACTTGAACTACTTCACTCAAACATGAGAAGCAGATTACTGACAATGACTATGCAGTTCTTTTTCTAATATGGTGGTGTGGAAGTTATTTATTGCAATTATAGTGGAACAAGTGATTTCCTCCATGATTAGAGTGCAGAGTAGAGGAATGTGTAATATATTCTTATTTTCTTTTTATGTTGTAGACTGTTTGCAATGGTGAATTCACTTCTAACTTATTTTATGGACATTGTCATGGAGAAATAACACGGAAAGTAATAGAGGTAAAAATGAATTTGTTTTTTATAAATTCTAAACATATTAATTGCACAGAAAATACTATATAATAGAGAGTTATAAATCATAGTGAGTTATGGTTCCAACTGTGCAAGAAAAAGTAAGTAAATATTTTAAGTTGCCTGGATTTCTGCATTGATTACTACTAAAAATGTGGTTTAGTTTTTATCAAAGTCATAATTACAGTCAAACACACTCTAACTTAACTAATACCACAATAGATTGTAGGCATCTTATTTCAGAACACGTTGCAAAACACATTTAGTAAAAAAGTAATTGCTGACCTAAAATGCGAGATACTTCATTTAGATCTAAATTGATAGTAATAAACATTCAGTAAAGGTATTGTTTCTATGTTATTAATTAATTTATCAATTTGTTTTGTGCCTATTAGTTATTATTTTAGATAATGTTATGTTTTTTGTTGGAATCTTTCATGGGGAAGGGCTTGGCCGGCCTAGACAAAGTCCACATACAATTTTAGTTTTAGAATCTAAGCAGTAGCGACATTGTGCATAAGAAAATACATATATGCAAAAAATACATAATAAACACCTGTCCATGAGGGCTCTACATAATCACAGGTTTTGTTTTAACATAGACTGCAATAGATTAAACATCACAGTGTTTTATTTAAATCAAGCTATCCACACCAGCCTTGTGTGGCTTCTGGGCTCTGACCCAAGTCTGTAGACTCTACATAGCCCACTGCAGCTTCACCTGTGCAATGCCAGGCTAGTGAAACCCTATATATATGGAAAAGGAAAAACATATGTCTCTACTAACTGCTGTGGCAGTTTTTTTATTTAGTTTTTTTGAGCCACAGCCAAGAGGGGATACAATGGAAATGGGATATATAAAGAAAGAACTTGTACTTCTCTTTTATACAGAATCCACTTCAGGTTTTGGCTCTAAAAATAAAATCAAAAAACGGCAGTGGCATTTTTTCCAAAACAATGTGTGTGTATGTGACTACCCTCAAAAGTAAACATAGTTCACTTCCCACAAAATATAACTGTACATCAATTATCGTAAAGTATTTTGATGCAACTAAGCGTGCAGTTATATAATAAAAGAAACTAAAAAGCAATTCCAAAATTGATGTCTCACAAAATATTAAATACAATTTAATCAATATGGAAAATAAACCCAAAATAGCTATTGAAAAATTCAGTTTATTCAACAAAGAAACAAGCCATCATAGAGCACAGTTGACGTAAGTGACTCTTTGCCACCTAAAAAGAGTACGTCTTACTATGTTAGATTTACTTCTCTTGTTATTATAAATGTATTATATTATATTGTAAACTAATATTGTTAATGTTTTGTTAAGATTTCAGGTCCTGTAAAATCTACTTTTAACGGCTCACTTTTGACTACTGGCTACAAGACCAACATATTTGGACTAGCCTCCTCAGGAGACACATTTGCCCGCCTAAACATCAACACCGAATGGGGTCTGCACAACATCATTGAGATCGGGTTTAAACATGCCCTACCTCAACTCCAAAGCCTTGGTATAGCCAAGGACAACAAGATGAGGATTGTGGCAATCAGACAGGGCAAAAATGCAGCATTGTTTGATGTAACAGCTGGAAAATGTGTCTTCAAAGCCAGTTGTGAATTACGTACTGATTACAATGGAAGTGCATCATCAAATCTAAACTGGACAAGTTCAGTATTCAACTCTTGCAACCTACTTGAGGTAATAGAAGAACTCTACTGTCTCAAACGGACTTTATTCTTCTCTACGCAGATATTTGATAAATCTTTAGATATGGATTGATATAAAGTATGATACTATTTTTTTTTCTTTTTCAGAAATTGCATCTACCAAAGAGCTTGGCTATGAATGGCTCATTGGAGAGAACTCACTGTGATTTTGGCCTTTCAATGAGGGTTGGCTATGAAGGAAAAGATATGAAACTGAAGTTTAAAACAATATGTGATCCATACACTATACAGGGAACAATGAATCATTCTGTACCTTACCTAACCACCCTTGGATTACCAATTGCAAACCATATTGAGATTTCTACGTTGACTGGATCATCTGTTGGTGGCTCTATTTTGTTTCATTCTGGGAATTGCATTATTAATGCAAAGGCAGACATTAAATCTACTAATAAAACAGAATGGATATTGCAGACAGAAAATGACTGCAAATTTTTGAAGGTAACAATGTCATATTCTAATGTTCTAGTCTACCTCCAATTAAATAATGAAAATGTAGCTCAGGGGAGTCAGAAAACTGATACACGAGGAACTGCTTGCTTCTCACACTGCAGAACTGTTTTTACTGTCCTTGTGCCCACCAGAGTCATGGTAGCAACACTGTGGTCCCCAGTAATTTTACTCCAAGAATAAACAAATTTCTGGTTCACCAGGCTTAAGGAGCAGAGACGGTTTTATTTTATAGCAAAATTACTATTTTGTTAAAAAGGAAAAGGCTCATGTGTCGCCTAAACCATTCTACATACAGCTAGATCCATAAATAATTGGACAGAAACAAAATTTTTCTAATTTTGGTTGGGTACATCACTACACTATGAATTTTGAACAAAAAAAAAAATCAGATGAAGTTGAAGTTCAGACTTTCAATTTTAATTCAGTGGGCTGAACAAAATGATTGAATAAAAATTTGAGGAACTAAAGTATTTTTAAACACAATCCCTTCATTTCAAAAGTAATTGGACAAATTAAATAATTGTAATTTGTTGGCAATGACTGCCTGGACATCACTGGACACTGTGTTTCCTATTTTTTAATGCTCTTCCAGACCTATACTGCAGCGGTTTTCAGTTGCTGATTGTTTGTGGATCTTTCTGTCTGAAGTTTAGTCTTTAACATGTTAAATGCATGCTCAATTGGGTTGAGATCAAGTGACTGACTTGGCCAATCAAGAATATTCCACTTCTTTGCTTTAAAAAACCCCTGGGTTGTTTTGGCTTTATCTTTTGGGTCATTGTCCATCTGTATTATGAAACACCGACCAATCAGTTTGGCTGTATTTGGCTGTATTTGAGCACACTGTATGTCTCTGAATACCTTAGAATGCATCCGGCTGCTTCTGTCCTGTGTCACATCATCAATAAACACCAGTGACCCAGTGCCACCGGCAGCCATGCATGCCCAAGACATCACACTACATCCACTGTGTTTTACAGATGATGTTGTATGTTTTGGATCAGGAACTGTACCATGCCTTCTCCATACTTTTTTCTTTCCATCATTGTGGTAGAGGTTGATCTTGATTTCATCTGTCCAAAGAATGTTATTCCAGAACTGTGCTGGCTTTTTTAAATGTTTTTTTTTAAAGCAAAGTAGACTCTAGCCTTTTTATTCTTGAGGCTTATGAGTAGCTTGCACCATGCGTGAACCTTCTGTATTTACTTTAACGCAGTCTTCTCTTTATGTTAGATTTGGATATTAATACGCCTACATCCTGGAGAGTATTGTTCACTTGGTGGGCTGTTGTGAAGGGGTTTCTCTTCACCATGGAAATTATTCTGCGATCATTCACCAAGGTTGTCTTCCATGGGTGTCCACGCTTTTTTGCATTGAGGAGTTCACCAGTGCATTCTTTCTTTCTTAGGATGTACCAAACTGTAGATTTTGCCACTCCTAATATTGTACCAATTTCTCTGATGGGTTTTTTTTCTCTTTTCGTAGCTTAAGGATGGCTTGTTTCACCTGCTTGGAGAGCTCTTTTGACCACATGTACTCTTCACAGCACAATCTTCCAAATGCAAGCACCACAGCTCAAATCAACTCCAGGCCCTTTATCTGCTTCATTGAGAATAACAAAACGAAAGAATTGCCAACATCTGCCCATGAACGCAGCCTTTGAGTCAATTGTCCAATTACTAATGGTCCCTTTAAAAACAGGGTGGCACATGTTAACAAGCTGAAACTCCTAAACCCTTCATCCAATTTTAATATGGATACCCACATTAAATGAAAGCTGAAAGTCTGGACTTTATGTCCATGTCCATTATATAACTATAACTTGAATATGTTTCAGTAAACAGGTTAAAAAAACTAAATTTGTGTTTGTGTAACTGTATTAAGTATTTTTGCATACAACGCATCACAGCTAAGGTTCCTGGGACCTTACGAGTGTGATATGGGGATGTGAGTACTGAAGATCCTGCATACATCAAGACAAATATAACGTCTTAATAGTGTCATTTCCTTCATTGTAGTCAAGAATTTTGGTGTTCAATTCAAAATATCACAAAACTCATTCTTACATGTTTAAAAGATAAAAGGTTCAAACTTAGTAGTATAAATATTACAGTGTCATGCTCAAGAATGCTTGGGAGTTTCCAAGGATCAGTGAGAACATAGCCAGACGGTGAGCGAATGATGACTTTGAAGGACATATTAGTGTTAACCACATTGTTATAGGACAGGCCTGTGTGAAGTCTTCTCAGAAGATAAGACAACTAGATCATTTTTTATTTTTAATTCTGATCAAGAATTTCTGTGCAACTTTAACCTAAACTTCCACAGTCTGCATCACAACCTAAGCAAATGTACAAATTAGGAATTTTATTTTGAATGGCCAACATTTTTTAGTATTTTTAATTATCTAAAAAGAACCAAAATTCTCTGACTTTATTCACAATACATCTCATGGAGCTCAGGCTTATTACCATAACACAATAATAAATCACTATACCGCAAACTCCCCCTATAAGTGGTCTCGGGCAGCCTGAATCTTGTAATAGTTCTCTGGTTGTGTGTAACAAGGGATTGACAGAAGGGATTTGGAGAAGATGGACATTTAGGGCCACATGTACTGTCTAGGTCTAAAATTCACTTTGTTGCCCATAGCAACCAATCAAAGCGCCCCTCTCATTTCATATAGTGCTCTGGAAAAATGAGAGGGGTGCTCTGATTAGTTGCTATGGGAAACCGTTAATTTTAGACCTAGCCAGTTTCATACATGAGGCCCTTACTTTTCAATAAATAGTGTGAATCTGAAGTGTCCTGCTATGGGAATGTTTTTCCTCTTGTTATGGTAGCTGTCTGTATGTCTATCTATCTATCTATCTATCTATCTATCTATCTCGCTATGTTTATGTAAGATTCTATACTTTTACCCTCCAAGCAAATCCTGGGGTGAACTCCAAACACTAATTATACAGATTTAATCATTAAAATGATAGAAGGTGGATCCAACCTTGGCTGTAAAATGTCCTGTGTCAGCTTTTGCTCCTTATAATAATTTTGAAAGCTTTCTAATCAGTTTGCTTGTCTATAAACATGGATCTTTTTTTATTAATGGGGTGATTATTTCATTTATCACAAAGATCACTCCCACCCAAACCATAGCATCATCCAGTTGGAACAGCAATTCTACGCACCAAAATCTAAGTTGACGACAGTATGCTAAATCCAATCCTTCTCATTCATTGCATGTTTTGACAGCTTGGTTCAATTAATAAAGCAAACACATTTATTTTTATGAGTGATGGAGATTAATATTCTGTGGTTTCATTTGCCTTGACAGGATCTCAACATTCTGTCTCAGACTCGGATTAATGGCTCTGCTATTATTAATGGTTGTGAAGCAGAGATGCTCTGTGCCCTTACATTAGATGGCAACACGTCTGTGCTTCAAATGAGGACTGAGTGCCAGCCAAAACTAAAAGTGGAATTTATATTCAGACATAACCTGTCCATGTTAAAAGAAATCAGTGAGGAAAGCAAACTGTCAATCACTGTTGGCAAACAGACAAATTACAACATTGACATTTTACTGAAGTCTGGAATTTGCTCTATTGAAGTAAAAGGAGATATTAATGCTGACAATAAATTGCAATGGAAAATGGTTGCAGAGAACAAGTGCAAAACTATCCAGGTAATGTGAATAAATCATAATGAAATGAAATGTAAGTTTATGTGTGTGTTGTGCAGTTATGGAAAAATATTTTTTTCTTTGCCCGCTGTCAGTCATAGTTCATCTGTTGATATATGTGTATAGATGTACAGTCTGGGTGGCAGGTTCATCCATTTTTCATGTAAACCACCCCCTATTTATGAAACATGGCGGACATTTAACTTGGGGACTTCTTACCGTATGTTTCACCCATACACCCTAATAGATTGTAAGCTCTCACGAGCAGGGCCCTCACACCCTTTTGTCTCATTTGTAAGTACTTTTAATGTGTAATGAACTGTAAGTTTACCCTTGAATTTGTAAAGTGCTGCGGAATATGTTGGCGCTATAGAAATAAAGATTATTATTATTTATACTTAGAGCCGTAAGTTACAGTTATCTATATTTTATAGTATTTGTTCTATCTTTTGAGCTTTAATTTTGTACTCAGCAAGAAATAAGTTGCTCTTTAAGGCCCCAAACACATTATATGTTTCCTGATTATGGAACCCATCAGTATAAATCTTTCACCGTATTCTAGTGAATACCATGATCTGGGACAAGAAATGTGATCCCAGCTGGGCCATGACATCTATTGGGATACCGTGAAAAATGTTAGGAATCTGTGCTATAAATCTCATTGACCCATTGGGGTGTCTATCAGGGATATGAAATATGATGTAAATTTGGCCTGATCCACTCAGTTTTACTCTATAAGGTGTAATTGACTCGCACACCAAACAACTCTAGGGTGCTGCAATCCCACCCTAGGCACAGAGATAAATCAAATAGATCGAGTGGCAGAAAGGCTCTCTCAAATGGATGGAGGGCATAATAGGTAGATGATACCATTACCCCTTCCTGGGATGAACTCTTCTTCCAGGGCACACAACCAACTTGCTCATACACCCCACCTTATTCCTCATCCAGCTGAGAATGTCTTCCCATCGCATTGAGAGTGTGTCTCTCCTGACTTTCCTTAACAGATCCTGACAAGTCCCATTGACTAATGATGGGATCCTTTAGGTTTCTATTTAGAAAATAATAGATGCAAATGTTATAAAATAACATCATTCACCTCTGAGACCCCGAGCCTGCAGATCCAGACATAGGTCTCACATCGGACTTGCCTACAAGCTGCCAATGCAAATATGCTATATTGCCAAACCTTCACCCCTCCCCACCCCCACTACTGCACTGATCATTGAAAATTCATTGGTAGAATTCATCTTGAGCGAAGCAGATGGATTATCATCTCAATGACAGATCAGGTTACAGCTTCTGTCTATAAAAGTCTATGGATAGGGTAGAAGAAGAAGATGATGAAGAAGAATGCAGCTGTAGAAAGAAAGAGGCTTAGGCACACAGATGTTTCTGCTGGTTTTAGTATCTATCTTATCCCAGTGCTGAATTCACAGCTACACTGCTCAGTAGTGCTCTTTACTGTCCTTGATTTAGATGCTGCTTCTTAGTTTCTGGGAGAGAGATCGGGGTGTAGTATCTCTCATGCTTGTGGGCGGTGTATCGGAGACATCATAGCAGCTATCATACTGAAAAACTTTGAGACTCCGGTTCACATATTTTGATCAAAAGATGTTAAAGCTGCCCAACGACTTTCAAGTGGTCTCAAATCGGGCCAGTCTCAAAGTTTTTTCATGATGTAGATAGCAAAATCTTCTTTAGGGATTTACTTAGTGTTTTGCCCCATATGAGTTTCTTGGTCACTCGGGGAGATATTTTTTAAAATTGCAAACTGACTACTACAGATGGAGCCCGCAGAGGGGAAATATGGTGAAAAATGTAGAATACAAGTTGTATGATGGCCAGATACAGTGTTATTATGTACACACACATAACAGCCAGTTTTAAAAAGTCACAAAAAAAACAACAGTTACACAGCATTGCAGGATACTCCTCTTGGGATTACCAAAAATTTTAATACAATTAATTGTTCTTTAAAATATGTTCAGTGACCCTGCTTGTAATGAATGAAATGTCACAAGGTTTATTAATGGTAAATGTCAGGTAACGGTAAAAGACTATAAAGACATTCTGATCCTACTATTATGCTCCTTTGTATTATTCCTCCATGTCTTACTAACATTTTGGTAGGTTTGAAATAAATAGGGGACAGGTAAATTGTATCTTCTAATAAGTAGGGACTATAATGATGCTTTATTTTCTTTGGTACCAGTCAGAATCCAAGCTCTGCTCAGAAATCCTGGCCTTAAACTAAAATGAAGGGTATAGTCCTTAAGCATGGAACAGATTATATAGTCTTAGGATTTAAATGGTTTTCAGCCTATGAAATACAACAGCACAATAGAATATTTATCAAATTTTAATGTGACATTGGTACACTAAGGACCACATGTATGAAAACTGTCTAGGTCCAAAATTCACTTTGTTGCCCATAGCAACCAATCAGAGGGCTCCTTTAATTTCATATATAGGTCTGGAAAAATGAGAGGGGCGCTTTGATTGGTTGCTATGGGCAACAAAGTGAATTTTAGACCTAGACAGTTTTCATACATGTGGCCTTAAGTGCCTCTTTTTGCTGATTCTGCTACTCCATTTCATACTTGCCTCTTGTTCCTTTGCAAGCTGTTACACGACGACCTGCCTTTTACAGTATCCGGGGCTGGATTCACATGAAGTGGTTTTCTTGTTAATGGAAGCTCAAATTAATATAAAGACTGTACCGACTTGTGACTGTGGTTTGGCCACATTGTGACCTGCAATTCATCCAGCACATGTGAACCCAGCCTTACACAAGGAAAGCTAATCTAAATCTGTTCACCGCGAAAGGCTTGATGACTAGTTTTTCCCCAAAAAGGTCCCTTTTTGGTTCAAGGAATTTGTGAAAAATTTTTGGGCTTGGGAATCTCACCCAAATTTTTTTTCCCTAACTATAACCCTATTCCTTAGATGGGGCTAGGGTTTTTTTTTATAGGTTTTTTTAAGTTTAATTACTTTAATTTCAACCCGCACTTAAAACAGGTTCCCAATGTGGAAGTGACACTGGACCAGGAGCACTTCCAGACTTTTGAGCATTGCAAAATGATATGTCAGCCTATAAAAACTCATAAAAACCCTAACCACCGCTTAGCATTAGGGTTCAATTGTTTTGGTCATTTTTTGATGAAATTCAATTTGAGAGCTGAAATCACTTAGGTTTGGCTCAACATCCTATTGATGACCAACTCCAATGACTGTAAGTGTAAGTTCACATGACAGATTTGATGTGGATTCCTCATAGTATTTCATGTTAAATTCCTTGTGTAATGTAACTGCCATTTATTTAATTGGCCAGCACTTGCTGTACAAAAATGCTCACGGATTTCAATAGCAAAAAAGAAAATTAAAAACTGTGAGGGGGCCTTGATTTTGATTTTTGGCATTTAATAGGCAACAGACACCCCAATCATATATTTGAGTGCTAGACCAAGGGGTTTGATGCATGCGTATTTAAAACATGAAAATTTCAAACCCTGCTGCAGCAAAAAAGAATGGACATGCCCATTCTTTTGAGCAGATCCTTTTTGGATGCCACTCTGGGAGGAGGGACATGAGTTAGCCGCATTAAAATAGGGCTAACCCGCATTCAAATCACAGGTCAATACCACCACTGTAAAGTAAAAATCCTGGGCAGAAAACTGGGATATCAGCTTGGATTTCTGCTGAGGATTACATGTTACATTTTTTTCAGTAGGAAAAAAAACAAAATTTGTTTAAATACCCTAAACCCCCCCTTTTTTTTCCCTTTTTTTTCTTTTTTTTTTTCTTTCTTTCTTTCTTTCTTTCTTTCTTTCTTTCTTTCTTTCTTTCTTTCTTCTGCAGAATCTGAGCTTCTCTCATTTGCAAACTGCAATACACTAGACACTGCAAACTCCCTAAGTAACCCCAAGACAGACTCCTCTTTTTCTATACTATGTGGTAGCTTATAATATTACTGTAGGATTAGCATTAGGCCAGTTCTCCTCTATACTATGTCACATCACCATTATAAGAAAATTATGTTTCATCCATGCACTTGTGCCACACCTGAAGAACTGACATGTCATCCAAAGTGACATTGTGTGTCCATGGTAGAAACATCACTGGCTAGTGAAGGCAAGATATGGCAGGGTAAACCCGGTGCTAGAACTGCATTAGTAGTTACACATCTCAAGTTTTTTAAATAATTTGGCAGAAATATATTTTTAGTTCTAATCGTGTTTTTTATTGTAAGATACAAAACTGCTGGATCTTGAAGGCAAATGTGTTCTAGTCTCTTGATTTCGCCTCTCTCTGTATTCAGTGGAAGGGCTCATCATGTTACTGTAGGAATGGTGCTCCAGATCTCTAATCAACTATAAAGAAGACTTGCTCATAAACTCAGTCTTATCTTATACTGCAAATACAATGAGTGGTAAACAAAATGGTAAAATGGAAATATTGAAAAGATTGTCACATTTTTTGATATGTTCTAATAGTATCTTTGTTTTCTGAAGGACCTTGGAGGACCTATGAAAATAGAAGGTTCTGGCTATATTGTAATAAACAAGAAAGCAAATTTGGACTCACAAATGTTAGTGGTGGTGGATGAAAGCACCCTGCAAGGATTACTGATCCTAAAAGCAACAGAGGTATACAAAATCTACCATATATTGAAGCTTGAGACCCACGGCACTCTTCTACCATGAATGAATCTACAATTGTATATTACTGTTCCCCGTGGGTATATTGTTTAGAAGCATGCCAACGTCATGTTGTTAATTTATTTATATATTTCAAGGAGGAATAAAATGCAAGTACTTATTGAAACAGACATGTCAGGAGAGCTCACAGCTCCTCTTGAAATTACACAAGTTGCAAAATTGTTTCAGAAAAGTTCCACAGCCACTCCACAAGTATACACGGGGCATTCAGAAGTAGCTGATCTCTGCATTACATCGTGCAGATTCAGCTTAGTCGAGGATTTGCTCGATATTTATACAGTGGGTTTGCAAAAATATTAATACCCCTTGAACTACTTCTTATTTTTAAATGTATTTTATTGATATTTTATGTAATAGAGCAACACAATGTAGGAAGTATTTGTGAAGTGTAAAGGAAATGATACTTGCTTTTCAAAATTTTTGCAAAAAACTAAAAAAGTTTGGCATGCATATATATTCAGCCGCCCTGAGTCAATACTTTTTAGGACCACCTTTAGTTGGTATGACAGTTGCAGTCTGTTGGGGGAGGTCTATACCAGCTTTGCACATCTAGAGGCTGGAATTTTTCAATGGGATTTCAATTTTCACAGGTATTCAATGGGATTTAGTTTTTGATTTTGACAGGACCATTTTAACAAATGAATATGCTTTATTTTAAACCACTCCATTGTAGATTTGGCTGTATGCTTGGGTTCGTTGCCCCGCTGGAGGGTGAACCTATGCCACACTCTCAAGTCTTTTGCAGCCTCTAACAGGTCTTCCTGCAGGACAACCCTATATTTAGCTCCATCCATCTTCAAATCTGAGCAGCTTTCCACTCTCTGCTGAAAAGAAGCCTCCCCACAGCATGATTGTGTCACCCACCATGTTAAAAGGGGTGGGATGATGCGTTCTGATCAGAGCACCTTCTTCCACATCCTTGCTGTGTTCTCTATATATCTTTTTGCAAGCTGCAGACTGGAATTCTTATGGCTTGCTTTCAAAATTTACTTGTCACCACTCTTCCATAAAGGCCATATCTGTAGAGTATACGACTAGTAGTTTTCCTCTTGACAGATTCTCCAACCTGAACTTTGCAGCTCTTCCAGAGTGACCCTAGGCCTCTTGATTGTTTCTCTAATTAGTGCTCTTCTCATCTGGGCCATCAAATTAGGTGAATGGCCATATCTTGGTAGGTTAGCAGTTGTGTCCTACTCTTTCCATTTACAGATGATAGCTTGAACAGTGCTCTGTGAGATGTTCAGTGCTTGAAGCCTATCCCTGCAATACACTTTGACACAACTTTATCCCTGACTTTGTCTGGTGTGTTTCTTGGTTTTCATGATGCATTTTGTTCACTAATGTTCTCTAACAAACCTCTCAGCCGGTGTCAGACTGGGGTGCCTAAGGTAGACCAGTAACATTTCATTCTGGGGGCACACCCGTAGAGTTGATTCTGGGGTTACACCCTATAGCTATTGAACATGCTTTATACTCTGCCTCTTGCTTTCTGCCTTTAAAAGAAACTCCAGGTCTGTCATTTTCAGGGGCCCATGGGCAGATTTTAAAGCACTGCTACTACAGCAGATTTCAGTGCAGAATCTGTGTGCTTTCTGCACTGTGATCCTTGCAGAAAAGTTTCCCATTATGTGTAATGAAAAGATCAAGCATAGCTTGTACAGTGTAGATTTTTCCGCTGCAAATGTAAGGAAAATTCTGTGAGAATTCCTTGCAAACTTTGTGACATGTCATTAGAAAATAAAATGCTGATTAGGTTAATCTGTGTTCTGATACATGATATAATCTGACCCACAATAGATAAAATTTTCAGCACAAATCTGCGCAGATGTCTGCCATGTATATGCAACAGAGTTTTCTGTTTGAAATAATCTAATATATAAACAGAACTTTGCAGCTCTATGACTACTGATGATCCATATTGTCTTTTAATTCCATGTATTTTTTTGTGTAACAGAAAAAACAAGAGTTGGATGCAATTCTCACCCATAATATCCAGCCTGCAATAAGCCTTGGTATACCCACAAGGACCATGGTAGATGTGACAACGGAAAGAAGCAGTGAACGATATAGAAGGTCAATTCACCTTAGCTGGGACAATAAACAGGTATTTTAAAAATACATATATTAAACTTAAATCACTGGAAAATACCACTTGTTTAAACACACTGTATGGCATATATGTTTATAAAGTAGCCATGGGTGTGAGCATCATTATTATTATTATTGTTATTTATTTTAGAGCGCCATTGATTCCAGGGCGCTGTACCTTCAAAGGGGGGGTTACATACAGAACAAATGTTGAACAAATACAACGGTGATGATAAATGACTAGCAACTGACACCGAGGGGAAAGAGGACCCTGCCCGCGAATGCTTACAATCTACCCAGAAGAGGGGGAGAGACAGAAGGTGTGGAACAGACATGTTTGTGGGGCTGTGTGCTGGTGGTGGGGTTATTATAGGTTATAAGCTATCCTTAAGAGATGGGTTTTCAGGTTGCTTTTGACACTGGTGAAACTCGGGGAGAGTCTGATGTTTTGGGATAATGAGTTCCAGAGAATGGGGGAAGCACGAGAGAAGTTTTGGAGACGGTTATGTAAAGGGGCTGAGGGAAAGGGAGAGCAGGGGAAAGAGGCCCTGTGAGGAGTGGAGATTGCGAGAGGGGAGGTATCTGGAGATTAGAACAGAGATGTATGGAGGGGAGAGGTTATGGAGAGCCTTGTAGGTCAAGGTTACTAACTTGAAATGTCAATCCCTTGCCAGTGAAGGGATTGACAGAGGGGAGAGGCAGAGGAGTAGCGAGGAGAGAGGTGGATAAGACAAGCAGCAGAGTTGAGGATGGTTTCAAGGGGAGCAAGGGAGCTGGATGGGAGGCCACAGAGAATGGTGTTGCAGTAGTCTAGGCAAGAGATGACAAGGGCATGGACTCATAAGAGCAACCCATGAAGAAGTTAGTCACAAATAAAATTAGTTACAAATAAAGTTAGTACAAATAAAATTGAAGGCCATTTCCTACAAGGAATGAGAAGGCAAAAACAAATGTTGAACTCCTGATTCAGGGTTGGTAAGATGGATAAGAAGTATTGTTGTTTGAATAGGTTCCTGTTCAACAATAGTTTGATAGAACATGTGAAAAAAGGATGTCCCAATTCCAAATTATTTCTCTTAACCTTGGCAACCCTAAATCTTTTTCCCCAAAGTGTAACATTTAACCCACCCCAAAACCCAAATTTGGCTTTAGATTAAGGTTTTTTTTATATTCACTGGTATTCAGAGGTTAACTTACCAATTCGCTTTGCTCTCAGTGTGGCATCATTTCCGGTCCGACTTCATCATGTCTGATATCACTTCCAGTTGCAATAATTTGGGGTTACTCCTATGTTATGGTAACAGGAAATGACATCAGAACAAAAGTGATGCTGTATTGGAAGTACCACTGTACTAGGAGTTCCTCAAATGGTAAGTTAACCACCAAAAAAACCATGAATAAATCCTAGTCCAAGTTTAGGCTTAGGGTTTCAGTTGATTTTTTTGTGTGGCTATTTTTACCAAAATTCAGTTCAGTTCTATCCATATCGAATCACTTAGATCTGGGCTGCTTTCAAAATTAATCCAAATCACATCACTATTTGGTAGGATCAACAAGCATCAGGGGAAGAGTTGCATCTTTGTTATGGGGTCACTTCTTTGCCATGTAAATACATATCTCAGCATCTTGGACCCGGTTTGAGTATAGCAATTTTTTACTTTTTACATTAGTGAATTAAGATGCAGATCATTGTTTATTGTGTATGTAAATAAAAGTTGGGAAAGTTAATTGCAAAAATTTAAACCGACTCGTACCAAACATGGTTAGTCATTTTGTCTGTTTTCTTGAATTTGCAATAACAGATTAGTGAAGAAGTGAACTTACTTCAGAAAGATGAACATATAACTTTTAGCTACAAGATAACACATAATTTGGAAATACTTAAAAAGTTGATGCTTGAAGATAAAGTAGAAATTCGGGTAAGTTATTTAATTGCACAGATCTATTCTGACCACATTACAAACTGACTGCTCTTACTGAGATTTAGAAAATGTAAGACTATATTCTACTGCTACTTGGGATTTATAAACTAACAGATATCTGATATTATGACTAGTGTTGAGCGATTACGTTGGCTATCGACATCGGGCGATAGTCGATAGCGGCCACCCTCGATAAGGTTTTTGATAGTGAGCAGTCGATTATGAGGATGACCATTAAAAATCTTTTGGGGGAGCAACAACATTTCATTCTTACACCCAAACAGGGGGTGAAGAAGTGGAAAAAAACTCCACAACAGTCAAAAGGATACGTGCTAATCTTAGGGCCAACAACACCATTTATTATCCCCGTTTGTACCACGCTGCCCTTAACCTGCATCACCCCCAAATTAAAAAAATGCCGAAAGGGGTATGTTTGAAACCATCATCTTACTTTAAATGGACATTGAAATCCCCGTCCTGGAACGCAGCATGAGCCCCAACCTGAACCCCCCATTTAAAAAAAAATGCCGGAAAAAGGGGTTTTCAACCCCATTTTGTTTCACTGGACATTGAAAAATACCCCGTCCGGGGCCCCCAGATGAGCCCAAACTGCATGACCCCCATTTTTAAAAATGCCCGGAAAAAGGGGGGTCTTTCAACCACCATTTTTTTTTGTTTCATGGACATT
>JAODAL010041887.1:0-35417 GCA_025379985.1 Phyllomedusa bahiana
TAGGGGGTTTGAATATAGAGTAATAGGAGGAGATAAGAAAGGGGGGGTTTAGGGGAGAAATAAAAGGTGATATGGGGGAAAAGGGTTATGGAGTAAAAAAGGGTTAGGGAGAGGGGTATATGGAGTAATAGAAGGAGATCTAGGGAGAGGGGTATATGGAGTAATAGAAGGAGATCTAGGGAGAGGGGTATATGGAGTAATAGGAGGTGATATAGGGAGAGGGGTATATGGAGTAATAGGAGGAGATATAGGGAGAGGGGTATATGGAGTAATAGAAGGTGATATAGGGAGAGGGGTATATGGAGTAATAGAAGGTGATATAGGGAGAGGGGTATATGGAGTAAAAGGAAGTAATATACTGAGAGGGGTATTTGGAGAAATAGGAGGAGATATAGGGAGCATTGTATATAGAGTAATAGGAGGAGATACAGCAAGAGGGGTATATGGAGGAATAGATGGATATATGGGGGAGGGGGTTTTGGTGTACTAGTAGGAGGAGATCTAGGGAGAGGGGTATATGGGAAAAAGGTGGAGATATATATGGGGGCATATGGAAAAAAGGAGTAATTAGGGGGAGGTTTAGGAGACTTGGGGCAGGGAGGGAGCCCCCAAACACCGGGCCGAGGAAGAATATAGGTAGGACATTTTGGTAAATACAATGTGAAAAATTTAATAGTCGTAGGAAAATCCCTGGAGATGATGTATATATGTTATTTTTAGGGACTCTGAGTGTTAAGCTGGGAGCACTGTGAGGTGCTGACTATATTTAGAGCCCTCAGATCCTGTGAGTCATTCCCCCACATACTGTATATGTGAATCATAAACCAAGGAAAACAAGCTGTCAGGAAGCGTAGAAGCTTTTATATTCTGGAGATAATGTCACACATAACGAGCAAAAATCACAGGCTAGATCCCAAAAAGGAGGCGGTTATGTGGGCGCCGCTGCATAGAGATGTTCTGACCTTTTTCTATACCCCCTTTTAAAACATGTTAGGGCCCAGAAAGGGGGGGAGGGTTCAGGCTAATCTAAAATATATGCATTTTTTCTTTGGGGGACCGGTTTTTTTGGGCGCAGATTTACACAAAAGCCGCAGTTGGTTTTTGGATTTGCAGTCGGCCCCGAACATGGAGTCTGGCAGAATATACAACAAGTCTATTCCACGTAAAAAACCCTGCGTATAAACAGGTTTTTTATTGCTTTATGTAGCAGAGGGGACCGTCGGATTTTCAGCAGTTTCAAAATACTAAAACCGCCGAAAATTCCACTTAAAGCTGTGCTGTGTAGACCAAGCCTTAGGGGTGCATCATGCCTGGGACCCGCAGCCCAACAACAATCAGAGAGCTTGATGAAATTAGTGACATTGATACAGAAAAGTATTACAGATTCCTGTAGTGCTGCAGGGGCCCAATAGCCAAGTGGGGCCCATTTTCACTTAGTGACAACGGGTTATTGCATGGTAATGTCAGTAGCATGCTGCTCCATTCAAATGTTTTTTATAGGGCTCCACGGTTACCTCTGCTGTGTGGCCTGTAATGTAGTACTCCTATGTTGTGACATTGTGTGGTCATATACCTGTATGCGACATTAATTCCTGTGCTGTGATTACACATGTACATGGTAAAATGACTTTATGTGTGTTATTTCTGTACTGTGACATCACGGTGTGCGTTATCCCTGTAGTGTGACATCACGGTGTGCGTTATCCCTGTAGTGTGACATCACGGTGTGCGTTATCCCTGTACTGTGACATCACTGTGTGCGTTATCCCAGTACTGTGACATCACGGTGTGCGTTATCCCTGTACTGTGACATCACGGTGTGCGTTATCCCTGTACTGTGACATCGTGGTGTGCGTTATCCCTGTACTGTGACATCGTGGTGTGCGTTATCCCTGTACTGTGACATCGTGGTGTGCGTTATCCCTGTACTGTGACATCGTGGTGTGCGTTATCCCTGTACTGTGACACCCGGTGTGCGTTATCCCTGTACTGTGACACCCGTGGGTTAAACCTGTAGTTTGACATCCGTGTGCTATCCCTGTACTGTACATAGGGACGACCCGTACTGTGACAACATGGCGACCGCACGGACACCCGTCCGCCCCAGTACTGTGCACCCACCCGCCCCAAATGCACTGTCGATCCCGGGGCCAGACACGGGCACCACGAGTGTCCAGGGCTGCAGACCCTGTACGGCAGGGGGACCCCTGCCAGCCAGACATGCACGCACGACGCCGCCAGCCAGACATGCACGCACGACGCCGCCAGCCAGACATGCACGCACGACGCCGCCGGCCAGACATGCACGCACGACGCCGCCGGCCAGACATGCACAACATTGCAGGACATGGGGGCTGGACTGCCCGTGAACGCCCCCACACTGGGTGGTACTGCCCATTTTGGGGACAGGGTTTACATAGTTTACACCCTTTCCTGGGCCACCAGAAATGCTTAGACGGGCCGTATGTTGTGCAGTCCTGCTGTTTACATTATCTGTGCACCTTAACCTCCCAATACAGGGATAATGCCCGTAGTGATAACAATGTGTACATTATCCGCTTTCTGCATTAGGAAGATCAAAATAATCAGAAGCAAGTCTAGAACAAGAAAAGCCTACGAAGTGGATATGGTGGAGTAGGGCCCCTTTCCAATTTTTGCTGTGGGGCCCCATGATTTCTTGTTACACTCCTAGCATGTGTTGCTTCTGAAATCTTTGATGGGCACGTAGGGTGTTGGCGCCATCCGAGAATCGTAACACAGCAGGACCAGCAAGGGGCACAGCACTGCAACTGAATGTACAAATTTTATACCAGGTGCACCTCCCTTGGCTTTCGTGGACCAATCTTGGAGAGACAAGACAGACAACCGGCACATTGAGGCCGAGTAGGAGAAGAACATTCACACGGCCGGTTACCTCGAGTTTGCTCTTTGACAGGCGACGGGATCGGAGTATCGTCTTCAGGCGTGTCGAAGTTTCCCTCTGAGTCGGAGCTGCGGAAAACAGTAAACCAGTTCTGTTAGATTCCTGTCATTGTTTCTTAAGAGATAAACCTCTTTTGTCTAATGAGACATCTCAGCGGCTTCTGGGGACACAGCTAAGAGCTCACAGTCTAGAGTAACAAGAACGAGTATCACCATGAGGCCCGGTTCACATCTGCGTCAGAGGTTTCATTCAGAGCCTCCGTTACACATTTTGTTAAAAAAAAAATAAGTGCAGAATGTTACACTAATTTTTCAGTTCAAACAACAGACCCTTATTGTAGTCAATGGGGTCTGTCAGGTGCCATTGGTGTCCATCATGAATCAGGTCTGGTGTCACCTCTGCGATGAAGGAACGGAGATGTGAAGGGGCCTTACATAGAAGACCTTCAGGCAGCCTCTTCTGTCAAGTGGTTAAAAGTTTCATTTAACTTTTCTTCATCATATCTGTCTCTGGGAAAGTTGAGGGTCAATCAATAGGACTGTTATTTAGCTAAAGTTCTGATTGATAAATCTATCTAGGCTTCCATAAGCTATGCTCACATATAAGATTTTTCCTGTCAAAAAAACTTGACACGTAAACTGCGGCGATACCAGAGATTTAGGGCCAGCCAACCACCGGCGAGGAGCCGCGGCGAGGGCCGGCCAACCACCGGCGAGGAGCCGCGGCGAGGGCCGGCCAACCACCGGCGAGGAGCCGCGGCGAGGGCCGGCCAACCACCGGCGAGGAGCCGCGGCGAGGGCCGGCCCACCACCGGCGAGGACCGGAACCACGCCGCCGCGCGAGGACCGGCCACCCACCGGCGAGGACCGGCCAACCACGGCTGGAACTACGATGTGGATTCAAATGAATGGGAGACAGATTGCAGGAGGATTTTAAAGCGGAATCCAATGCAGAATCTGTGTCCACTTTCCATCGTGTGAACATAGCCATACACTATTTCATCTCTAGTTCCAGCACCTCTTGTATAATGAGGCAGATTTTCCCTTCAGTCCTCTAAGTGACTCCTTTCGGAGCAGTAATAACAGCTATATTGATCATTATTACGTTTTCCCAGAAACATAGGTTGACTTAGGAATGACTAATATTTAGTTACATTGCAAAGACGGCCTGATGAAGCTGAGTGGGGGGGGAGGGGGGGGGTTTGTCACCCAGCTTTCCTATAAACAATACCCACAGGAGATAACCGCCTCACTGTAAAAAGTCCCATTCACAGCAACTCCCAAGGAAGCAAAACTGGAGATAAATCACCACTCCCTATAGATGAGATGCTTGAAAAGAAATGCCAGCTTCTGCTTGATGCGCTGATGGTCAAGAGCGACCTGAAACGCGTCAAAACGGGACTTGTTTCATTGAAAGTGACATTGTTGGATCTTTATCCCTTGCATCATGTTTTAAAGGGGTTTTGCCAGGACGTGCCTTATCTGCTAAGAAGCAAATGTAAACAAGCCATGCTAGCTGAGAGAGACACAGCCAGAGCTGCATAAGGGATCGTGTGAAATGTTCACTCAAATAAACTACAACTAGTGGAATCTGTATACAAAAGACCACAGCCTTTCTCCACAGCAGCTTGAAAGCTTCTTCATGTTCTCCGTCATCAGATAAAGCAGGGATATACTCAGTTAATCACACTACAACTAGTTTCTGTATACACAAAAACAACATATTTCTACCCGGTGCCTTGAAAGCTTCTTCATGTTCCCTGTCATCAGATAAAGCAGGGAACTACTCAGATAATCACACTACAACTAGTGGATTCTGTATACAAAAGACAACATATTTCTACCCGGTGCCTTCAGCTCCCTTTCATCAGATAAGAAGTGTTCTCTGCACAAGCCCAGCCAGCAGCTCTTGTCAAGTCGTATCTCATAGAAGCTTTTAAGTAACTAAGGGCAGGTAAGGCAGCCTTTAGCTCTCTCAGAAGCTTCACTTTTTGTAATCACATATATTTAGAAAAGTGATTAAATACCTATTTTGGAGGATCCCACGTCAACATTACATCGTGGCAAAACCCCTTTAATGCAAGAGGAAATAAAGGAAAGCTTGAATCATCAGCTCATCAAGCAGTAGCTGCCATTTCTTCCCAAGCGTCTCAGCTTTCCTACACCTCCGCAACACAAATATACCATACATCAGATTCATTTTACCACTTTGCCATTCAGTGTCATAGGAAAGCTGCGTGACAACGATTTCTAAAGAACATATATAACCAAGAGGTGACAAAAAAAAAAAAAACAATCACACAAATTTTTTTTTTCATATGAAATTAAATTTCATGTTTTACCTATTAGGCCGTGTTCACACGGCTTAATCATGGCGGATTTGTGAGCCGGATTGCGCTCGCAAATCCGGCGTGAATAAGGGGCGGGACTGGGGCGGGGCCGGAGCGCAGCAGGGGCGCCGCTCCCCGGCCCCATAGACAATGCATTATCTACGGCGCGTCCGCGCCGTAAATAATGTGCATATCACTTTCTCCCCCCGCGGTGGATTTGCCGAGCGGGGAGGAGCGACGGAATCCACTGTTCTCTATGAGAGCAGTGGATTACCGTAATTACACCGATGGATTGGCGCCATACTGCAGCGCAAATACGGCGCCAATCCGCGGACAAATAAGCCGTGTGAACGAGGCCTTAGTGTAAAATCTGGAAGATAAGCAACACAGCCACCAGTACAATTCCCATATGGGCTGCCCCCCAGGGTTCCCACAGTCCTGAATACCAAATCTGCATAGTTCCACAGCAGTGTAGGGGTGGGTGGATGCGATACTGCATCACAAGGGAGGTCTGCCATTCAGGTGTCTGGTAAAGCTGAGTAATAGGAAAGCTATAGTGGCAGCCATATTGATCGTTTAGTTAGCACAGAGACAAATTTAAGTTGGAACCATCTGTGTCGAGTTGTTGTTCTCTTTGCCCTCAGGTGCTCATGGCTAGCAGGCAGTTACCTGATCGCCATGTGGCGGTAATATTACAGCACAGCAGCAGGTAATAACCGTGCCAAGGATGAGAACATAAAACAAGGTCTGCACAATGGATATTACATCATGAGGACACCCTGAGGTATCATGTATTAGTGGATGTGCCGGCCGGCCGCTGAGCTCTGGTTGCAGCTGTTGTTTGACCTGACCCCACACTGCTGTCAGCAGGTGACTACACAACCAGTGACCCCACACTCCCCAGGACATGGACATGGAGGCACAAGCGTCACTAATCTCCACTGCCATGATAAAAGAAAGGTCGGAATTTGCTAACATGCTTCAATTTCTCACAGTTTACAAGATATCTGCTTGTTGTCAGTGAATTAGAACATTCTGCTTATCCATCCTAACCTAGACAGGTTGACACAACTTAAAGGGGTTGTCTCATCTCAAAGTTTCATAGAATGCATAAATGAAATAATGCTGCTTTGCTCTGTCACTTCCTGGTCAAACTGTCTGTAATTAGCATATGAGCTCTGTGTATTCAGACCTCTCTGTTTATTATGTTTATTAGTATAGATTTAATAAATTACCATCTCTGAGGTCCAGAGAAGTTCCTGAGCTAATGTAAACAGTAGAGTAATTACTGTCTTTTGTCTGAAAGATCAGATAACACACAATCTCTCACACTGCTGGCTGCGACCTGTGTGATGATGTCACTGCCTGCTATCAGATAGAACAAACAGCAGGGGAGAAGAAGTACACAGGTCGGTCACTTGGGGAACCAGAGAGAGCACAGAAGGTGATAAAATCACTTGTAGCTCCTTAGCAAAAAACATTAACAACGCAATATATTTGGAAAACATCTTCATTTAGTGTTCCCAACATGTTGAAAGCTAATCTTTGTAGCGAGACAACCCCTTTAAGAGGGTATTCCCACTAAACACATTGATGGCAAATACCCCTGGGACCCACACCTGTTTCAAGAAAGCACTGGACAGTCTCCAATTTAAACAGAAATGTGTTTGTAACGCTCCTGCAAGTTCTAAGCACAGCTAAGCGACTCACTCATTTGTATTCAAAACTCCCATTGAAATCAATGGCAGCGTTTCGACCTTCTCTCTGTCTAAAATGGAGACTTTCCAGAATCTGTTCAAGATCGTTGCACCTCAAAAAAATTGATTGCATATCTTATTAATATGCCATCAGTGTGTTTGGTGGGAATACCACTTTAAGGGGTTGTCTCACTAAAATAATTACTTTTTATATTAAAGATCTTGCAAAAACAAAGCACTTTGCAATATATGTCCAGTAACAGTGTCCTACCTATTTCTAGATATCCCCTCTTGTATGGGCTGCATCAGCTCCTCAGGTCGCTATAGCTACAGACTTGTTTATGCTCTCATGATAGGGTGCCAGCACTGGTCGCTATAGCTACAGAACTGGCTTCTACTGCAGCCTAGTAGAAGCCAGTAAACACACCCCTGAATTCAAAATGAAACCAAGAAAACAGGACTGAGGTAAGATGAATCAATGTAGTGAGACAACCGTTTTAATGTTTGCCAGAATATATCTAGTCTAGACTAGGGGTTCTTAACAAGGGATCTGTGGAAAGATTTTAGGGATTCCACAGCATGAAATGAAACAAAAAAGGTATTATCTAGCATTTCCTTCATTTATGAATGTAGGTCTCCCGGAACCTTAGTTTTGCTGAACGCTCAAGTTCCGGCTGCCCATAGAAGTCTATGGAGAGGGTAGGGGAAGAAGGAAAAGTAAGAGACTCTCATACCCAAACAGCAGCATAGATGACAATAGACAGTAATAAGGAGCAGTATAGCTGTGAGTCCAACACTGAGGAAAGATAAATCACTCATTATATAATCTGCACCATCTCATAGTTTCATAGTTTGTAAGGCCGAAAAAAGACGAGACGTCCATCCAGTTCAGCCTGTTGTGCTAAGGTGTTGATCCAGAGGAAGGCAAAAACCCCCAATGAGGTAGAAGCCAATTGTCCTCATTTTAGGGAAAAAATCCTTCCCGACTCCAATCTGGCAATCGGAAAAATCCCTGGATCAATGACCCCTTAATTTTTTTCCAGAAATTCCTAAAACCCACTATAACTTGTTATATTATTATGCTCCAGAAATGCATCCAAACCCTTTTTAAACTCTGTCAGTGAATTCATCATGACAATTTCCTCTGGCAGAGAGTTCCACAGTCTCACTGCTCTTACAGTAAAGAATCTCTTTCTATGTTTATGTAGAAACTTTCATTCCTCAAGTCGTAGAGGATGCCCCCTTCTAGATACAGCCCTGGGTATAAATAAATCTTGGGAGAGATCTCTATATTGACCTTTGATGTATTTAAACTTATTTATTATGTCCCCCTGAAGCCGTCTTTTCTCTAAACTAAATAACCCTAATCTTGCTAATCTTTCTGTGTACTGTAGTCCACCCAGTCCTTTTATTATTTTGTTGCCGCCTTTGTACCTGTTCAAGCTCTACAATGTCTTTCCTGTGCACGGGTGCCCAAAACTGTGCACAATATTCCATGTGTGGTCTAACCAGTGACTTGTATAATGGGAGAATAATGTTCTCATCATGTGCATCTATGCCCCTTTTAATACACCCCATAATCCTATTTGCCTTGGCAGCTACTGCCTGACACTGGCTGCTACAATTAAGTTTACTGTCCACCAGGATTCCCAAGTCCTTCTCCATGTCACTTTTACCCAGCATTTTTCCATTTAACATGTAATCATGTAATGGATTTTTCCTCCCCATGTGCATAACCTTGCATTTATCTGTGTTGAAACCTCATCTGCCATTTCCCTGCCCAGGCCTCCAACTTATCCAGATCCCTTTGTAATAACACATTATCCTCTATTGTGTTGATTACTTTACAGAGCTTAGTATCGTCTGCAAAGATCGATATTCTACTGTGCAATCCATGTGTAAGATCATTAATGAAAATGTTGAAGAGGATAGGGCCCAATACTGACCCTTGTGGTACCCCACTAGTAACAGGGATCCAGTCTGAGTATGTACCGTTAATTACCACCCTTTGTTTTCTATTAGTGAGCCAGTTGCTTACCCACCTGTACACATTTTCCCTCAGTCCAAGCATTCTCATTTTACTTACCAACCTTTTATGTGGCACCGTATCAAATGCTTTAGAAAAATCTAGATATATGACATCCAGTGCCTCACCCCGATCCAGTCTAGCACTGACTTCCTCATAGAAGCTGATGAGATTAGTCTGACAGGACCGATCCTTCATAAACCCATGCTGGAACGACATGTGTGTTTCTCTCCCTCTCCTCTCAATAACTCAAGCTCTTAGTGAAGCAGGAACCTGTTAGTTGTTTATAAACGAATAAGAAAGCAGAAGTAGAGGGGGCTGAGAAGAGAAGGGAGCACTTTTCTGTCATAAAATATTTTACAAACTTTATTACTACTTTTATTTTTATTGTTGAATTTTGGAAAGTTGTGTGGAAGTTAATTAGAGGTAGGTTGTTTTTACCCATTGTTAAAATTTTATAAAACTGGTCAGATTAGATGTGAATCCATAACTTTTTATAAGTAAACTACTTTAGTACAATTTTTATTTGATGCTTGCCGATGCTGAATGTCATAACTATCTGCTGCTGCATTCCAAGAAGGGGTCCGTGGTTTTCATCCGACCCCAGGTCTAGACAATCTTTTATGAGCAAAACTGCTAGAATCCCCAGACTGAGACACGGTTACAAACTATTAATACAGAACATAAATTGTATTGTTGCAGTAGAGAATAGTTTAGACTTGGGGTCTCAAACTCGGACGGGTAAGTGGGCCTCACATAGAAAAAAAATGAGCAGTTCATGGGCCGCATTCTTTTTAAATTTGATGCAATACAAAGTTCCCAGTTGGTTACGCAGATGGCGATAATATATATTCTTTACCTTTTTGGGAGATTTTTTTGCACGATAAGCAGTTATAAAAGAAAAAGGGTGGTGTGTGTTTTAATTTTTTTTTTACCTATCCCAGTAAGGGACTGGACTGAGCAATCAATTGATCAATATTATAATGGAACTCATTGTTGGAGAGTGAACAGGATCCTTGAACAGACACCTTGGTTTATCTCTCTGGCAGATACTAGACACCTAGGGCCACATGTATGAACCTGTTTAGGTCTAAAACTTACTTTTTTGCCCATACCATGGGCAAAAGAGTGAGCTTTAGACCTAAACAGTTTCACAGTTTCATACATGTGGCCCTTAGGCTGAGATGATCAGAGCTGTTCAATGTTGGGTGTCCCATGGGCTGGAGGAACGATGACGAACTGGAATGAGATGTGTGGAGGCGAAGCTTGACAGGGACGGATCCTCTGACTGAAAATGGCGCGCAGTGATCCTTTCTGTACTGCAAGTGAAATTGGCCGTCAATCAGTGTCTATACAAATCATCAGAAGGTGTTTGCCCAATATTGGGCTACGAGCCAGACAGCCAGCTATACAGGAGATCCACTCACCTCACCCCCAGTTCTCAAATGCTATTCTGGTGCAGAGCAGACAGCAGTGGAGGCTGGAATGTAGGTCTCTGCTGTTCAGCGATAAATCCTGCTTTTGCCTCAAACACAATAATAGCCAGAGAGTGATCTGTAGACCACAGGGGCAACACCATAAAGAGGCCTTCACAAGGAAGCGTCCCACCAGTTCTAAGTTATGGTGTGGGGTGGCACAATGCACAGTAGCTGGACTCCTGTAGTCTCTCTTTCAGGTAAACTAGTAGTTCGACATTACATCGATTTGGTCGTGGAACTAGTAGTATGGCCATTTCTCCAAATTGTCCCAGGAGCTGTTCTTCATCAGGACACCAGGCAGCATGTTACTCGTGTTAGGGTATGTTCAATGTTCACACGGCGTGTTGGATCCATTTTTGGATCCGAAAATCGCATTCAAAAGCGCTGTGTAAATCGCATCCAACAGGCAGGTGCGTGTTTGGATGTGTTTTGGCTGCAGTAGGATCGAACCCTATAGTTTTAAATACGCCGTCTACTGCATCAAACGGATCAAGAACTGACATGACAATACTTTGAACGGATCCGAAAGACGGAAGTAAACGCACATCTGCAATCACTCGTTTGAACGCCGATGAGCGTTTTACATGGAAAGCATGTACATCTCTGCCTGAATCTCCAGATATCTCCCCTCATGCAATCTCCGCTCCTCACAAGACCTTCTCCTCTGTTCTCCCCATGTCAACTCCTCACACAACCGTCTCCAAGACTTCTCCCGTGCTTTCCTCATAATCTGGAACTCACTGCCCCAACACATCAGACTCTCCCCCTCTCTCACCAGGTTCAAAAGCAACATGAAAACCCATCTCTTCAAGATTACCTATAACCTATAGTAACCCCGCTGTCACTACACTATCCACAACCATGTCTGCCCCTCACCTCCTGTCTCTTCCCACCTTCCTTGTAGATTGTAAGACCTCACGGGCAGGGACCTCTCTCCTTCTGTCCCAGTGGGTAGTTATTGATTTACTTTCGCACCTTTGTACTTGTCTGACCTATGTTATGTATGAAACCTGAATGTACAGCGCCCTGGAACCAAGGGCGCTCTAAAATAAATAATAATAATAAGCAATGTAAATCACACTGCACATTGATAGATGCGTGTTTGGGTCCGAAACACAGATCCAAACACAAATCTAAAAACGGATCCAACACACCGTGTGAACATCCCCTTACTGTGAGCAGCCTGAATGGCCTAATTGTGTTACACTGGACTGCAGCGTCTCTGGACTTGTGTCCCAAGATATCATTAGTGAGTAATTGCAAAGAAGCTGCCAGCAGCCAATCCTGAGGATTTGCCCAAGTGCATTCAGAGTGGTCTACCATTCCTCAGACAACCATTAAAGGGGTTGTCTCGCTACAAGGATTCGCTGCTTTTCATGTTACAGATCTTGCAAAAACAAGTCACTTTCCAATATGTGTCTATTAACAGTGTCCTACCTATTCCTAGATATCCCCTCTTGTATGGGCTGCATCAGCTCCTCAGGTCACTATAGCTACAGACCTGTTTGATCTCTCCTGATAGGCTGCCAGTGCTGGTCACTATAGCTACAGACCTGTTTGATCTCTCCTGATAGGCTGCCAGCACTGGTTGCTATAGCTACAGACCTGGCTTCTACTGCAGCCTAGTAGAAGCCAGTAAACACGCCCCTGAATTAAAAATGAAACCAAGGAAACAGGACTGAGGTAAGATGAATCAATGTAGTGAGACAACCCCTTTAATATCATCACTCATAGCAGCCAAGCCTTGTAAGTGTGGGGATTTTTGCAGGTGGCGATCACACTCCATACTGGATTCAGTGAGAAGTTTTGAATATTTTCTATCCATTTTTATAGTATTTGCATATCATTAGCAAATGCTGTGATTTCCATAAGTCCAAGACATTTCCTTCTCAATGTTCCAGTTTCAATGCTGAGGAGTGCCTTACGGACCTGCTATATGAACCCACAATGCAAATGTCTGCTCTAGGTTTTTATACATTAAGTTTAATGAACTGATCATTAGTTGTGATCACAATCCCAGTGGCCACGATCCGTGTGATCTGCTCTTGCAAAACACCCGGGGAAATCTTCTCATGTACACTTGCTTCTACAATGCTATCCACAATAGCTGCAGATGTTCAAGCTTTTACCCTGCAGCCGTTAGCGGTTAGTGACATTTCCTTCCTATTTTCTTGAGTGTCTCAGTCTTTCTGCAAGTGATGCAAATTCTCTCTCTCTTTCTGCAGCAGCGATGGCGACATTAGGAGAATGATAATGGTGATCACGAGCCTCATGCTGGGGAATACACTGTGACTCTATATATGCACTAGTGGAATTCATAACAGTCAGAGGGCCCCAGAGCAAAGACTAAAATGAGCTGGGCATTGATAGTGCCAGGCAGTGTTGGACTGAGATGCCTAAGACAGGTGGAGCTGGTTCAAGGGGCTCACCAGATGAGGTGTTTCTGGGCTCACCAGATGAGGTGTTTCTGGGCCCACCCTATAGCTACTGCAAAGGACTGTACAGGCCTCCTATGCTCTGTCTTGCTTTTTGTCTCTTTCTCTGCTTTTTTGGCTCTTCTGAGGATGTATGTGCAGTTAAAAAATAACTCTTGTTCTTCCATGCTCAGGGGCCCACCTGGAGTTTCTCCTATTCCCCGATGGGCCAGTCTGAGCCTGGTGCCAGGTTTTCCCACCAAGGACCGAAGGATCTGGATTTTCATTTCCCCTCTATCCCCTTCATAGGACCCTTGAGCAAACTGCTCACCCCTTGTTTGTCACAAATGCTGTTCCTCTAGTACAGTGGCATCAATCTCATTTTCACTCAGAGCATTATGGTTGCTCTCAATGAGCCATTAGATGGTGGCTTGGGTGCCTGGGTATGGCTGTTAGAGCTGGGCGCTGAAGCTCTCTGTGCCGACCCGCCTCTGCCTGGCACCGACTGTGACTTCCAGGGAAAGTAGAGAGCCGGTCCGTCTGTGTCCGGACCTTGTCCATCCCTGCTTGCTGTGTCTAGGCTCTCAAAGGCCTACACATGGCGGGCCAAATTGGCTGAAAGGCAATGTGACCAATCTGTTCTGGGCCCCCTCTAAAATGAGCCTACATACTATGTTTATTATATATGCAGGACTATTTGCAGATCCCAAAACCTACACCATATCTGAGGCACTGCACCATTAAGGGTATGTTCACACGGCTTAACTGCGGGGCGTACTGTCTCTATTACTGTCTCTAAACCGACGAGGTTTATCGGCGCTGTCACGGCGCAGTCGGGGCGCAGTGTGCGGCGCGGTTTTTGCCCGTACAAATGAATAGGCAGGACAAAACCCACGCCCCAACCATGCCGAAAAGCACGGTGAAACCCACGCCGACACCGCGCCGAAGACTCGCTGCAAGAATTGACAGGAGACTTCTCAAACACGCGCGGCAACTGCAGAACCGCGGCGTGTGAATAGCAACGCGGTTTCCCATAGGGTCACGATTTAGACGAGGTTTTGGCCACGGCAACTGCGCCAAAACCCGCAGCCAAATCCGCCTTGTGAACATGCCCCTAGGATAGCTTGTATGTGATGAGTACTTAGCCTAAGCTACAACACCAGAGACAAGTCATGGACAGGTGGGGCACTAATTTTGGAAGAAAGCATCCATGTTTTCATAAGGGTGCTTTCACATGGAGCGTTTTTTGAGGCGTTATTTTTTGGTGCAGAAATGTACACCATTAATTACTGTGCCTTTCTGCACAGAAAATGCATCCAAAAACGCTCCGTGATAAAGCACCATAACCCTGTCCAACCTGTTAGGAGGATCTATGGGTGGCTGCTAATTTTGCAGTGGGGAAATTTAGTATCATACGGCGCCCTTTTAGATGAATGGCCAACCACGTAGCTTATAGTCTCATTGATTTTGTCAGAGAAGGTGCCAAGGACTCCCCCGTATGATATCCACATGCCTTAGCGTTAACCCCAAAGGGGGTTTTTGACATGCGCCTATCACAATACAAGGAAATTTCAATAAAAATACTGAAGGAGGTATAACAGGGGCATAATTACTGTAGAATTTGTAGGGCCCCATAGGAAAATACAAAGACCCCCCCCCCACCACCTAATGGCAGAACCAGACAGAACATAATTCCCTACTGCCAAATCCCCGTTTTTGGCGGGGGGGGCCCGCTATTTGGGGTCCCTCCCGCCCCCCGGGGGAGTTGGATTTCCTTCCCGCCGCCTGCGGGGGCGGGGGTCCTTTAAATTACCGCGGCCAAGAGTACGCTGGTTCGCACTCTTTTCCCCGGGACCGCTCCTAAGCGGGTGCAAAACGGCCCAGCGGCCGCTCACCCCCCGGGTCTCACTGTGCGGGGAGGAGGCAAGGGATCGCTCCCTCCTTTCCCTTTCCCCTCCCTGTAATGTACGGGGCCGGTGGTGCCCGTACATACAAAGGGAAAAGCGTCACAGGGGGAAGTGACGCGCGGGGTTTCAAAGGGGAAGGGGGACCCTGCGGCTTTCTCTCACTTCCCCCTGCCCGGGTGAGGGATCGGGGAAGTGGCCGCGCTTTTCAGGAGCCTGGTAAGGTAAGGGGATTTTTTTTATTTTATTTTTTTAAGCTTTAGGGGGGGTCTACCTGGCTAACAGAGAGGGGAACTACCTGGCAACAGAGGGGCACTACCCGGGAACCCGAGGGGGGACTACCTGGCAACAATTGGGGGGGTCAAACCCGGCAACAATGGGGGGGAACACCTGGCAACAAAGGGGCACTACCTGGCAACCAAAAAAAGGGGGGACTAAAATGGCAACAATGGGGGGATCACCTGGGGAAAAATGGGGGGGGAACACCCGGCAACAAAAGGGGGGATCACCCCGGGAACAATGGGGGCAAACACCTGGGAAAAAGGGGGCACACATGCAACAAAGGGGGCACTACCTGGGAACAGAGGGGGCACTACCCCCGGGTAACAATGGGGGGACTACCGGGAACAGGGGGGGGCACCCACCCGGCAACGAGGGGGGACTACCTGGCAACAGAGGGGACTCTTTCCTGGGGTAACCCGATGGGGGCAATACCTGGGTAACAATGGGGGCACAAACCCGGCTAACAGATTGGGGGGAAATACCTGGCAAAAAATGGGGGGGACTAACCCGGCTAACAGAATGGGGGCACTATTTGCTAACAGATGGGGGCACTACCCTTTTCTAAAAAATGGGGGCATCTACCTGGCCAAAAAGGGTGGCATTACCTGGCAACAAAGGGGGCAATACATGGCAAAAATGGGGGGACTACCTGGCAACAATGGGGGGACAACCTGGGAAAAAATGGGGGCCACTACCTGGCAACAATGGGCCCCTACCTGGCAAACAATGGGGGCACACCTGGGAAACCCAAAGGGGGGGACCTACCTGGCTAACAAAAGCGGCACCTTTCCTGGGTAACAATGGGGCACCTACCTGGGTAACTATGGGGGCCCCCTACCTGGCTAACAAAGGGGGCCCTCTACCCGGCACAAATTTGGCTCATAACCTGGCTACAGAGGGGGCATCTACTTGGCTACAAGGGGCATCTACCGGCCTGTAATGGTCACTACCTGGTTATGGGGGCTACTACCTGGCTATAAGGGCATCTACCTGGCTTTCTTCCCAAAGCCGTATGCAGGTTGAGGTGAGTGGGTGTGGCTTTTTGAAGGGGCGTGTCATACCGAAAAGATGGGCGTGTCCCATGCAAATTTTTGCCACGTCGGCGCCTACGAGCGCCGCCTCACATAGAATCTCCTGCTTCTTCATTTTCAAAAGTTGGCAACTATGGCATAAGTAGCAATAATTAACGGTAGAAATAATAGCGCCATTATATCAGAGAACCCACATAGTAGAGCTGGCGAGCAGAAAGTCACCAACCACCTTGTTATCCCCTTTAAAATGGCACAATGTTCTTGTACCTAAATGGGCCCCATCAACCTCCGGGTCCTACTACAATTGCTGTGATTATAGTTTCCACAGCATATTATTTGACATTCTGCCCCAAGGGTGGTCTGCAAATGTAAACCATTCAACCGCAGATACTACTTGACCATATAGTGCCACTTCTAGCAGTCATGGACACAAGTACAGGCTGGGAGGTAATAAATACTGTGATAACCTGATCTCATATGGCAGCCTTTGTATTTGATATGTGGCCCTGGAGCAGACTATATAGTTTTTATTAAAGGGGTTGTCTGACTGCATTGATTCATGTTACCTTAGTCCTGTTTTCCTTCTTGCTCTTTCATTTTTAGAATATCAGGGTGTGATACAGGCTTCTACTAGACTGCAGTAGAAGCCAGGTCTGTAGCTATAGCAACCAGTGCTGGCAGCCTATCAGGAGAGATCTAACAGTCTGTAGCTTATAGTAACCAGAGCTTTCTGCAGCCTATAAGGAGAGATCAAAACAGGTCCCCTGTATCTATATGACCTGAGGAGCTTACAGCCCATACAAGAGGGGGATATCTAGGAATATGTAGGACACTGTTAATGGACACATATTACAAAGTGACTTGTATTTGCAAGATCTTTATTATAAAAAGCAGCAATCCTTGTAGTGAGACAACCCCTTTAATCTTGTACTCATCTTCTAAAAATAGCCTATTTTTATATTCCGGTCAAACCCCTTAAAGTCACGCTGAGATAACAGACCACTGTTCCTGACCTAATTTCCTCCTATTTGTTTTCAGTACAGCTCCTAGATCTACAGGACCACAGGTGCCCTCTGTATTTATCACTTACACAGCAGTAGCCACCAAAAATTGGCATTTACCTGGTAGTGGCCACCATAAATGATTATTTACACGGTAGGAGCCACCAAAAGTGATCATTTACACTGAAGGAACCATCAAAAATGATCATTTACACGGTAGTGGCCATTAAAAATTGCCATTTACCTGGTAGTAACCATCAAAAATGATCATTTACACTGAAGGAACCATCAAAAATTGGCATTTACCTGGTAGTAGCTACCAGGTAGCTACAATAGTAGCTACCAAAAATGGGCATTTACACAGTAGCAGGTACTAGATGACCATATAGTGCCATGTCCAACAGCCACCAAAAATGATCATTTACACGTCAGGAGCCACCAAAAATGATCATTTACACGTCAGGAGCCACCAAAAATTGCCATTTACCTGGTAGTAGCCATCAAAAATGATCATTCACACTGAAGGAACCACCAAAAATTGGCATTTACACAGTAGCAGGTACTAGTTGACCATATAGTGCCATGTCCAACAGCCACCAAACACGAGCATTTATATGGTAGCGATCACCAGGATAGGACGTGATCATGGTCTTCTGTACGTCAGACCCCCGTCACCAGCCGATCTACGGAGGACTGACCCACTAAACCTCTTTCCATTAACTGCAACCTCTAGTTTCAGTAGGAAAGAAAAAAATGGACACGCAGGCAGGTTTTACCCCAGTAGTCTTTACTATATAGAAACCAGATTATATAGGACAATCAGAACAGCCGGTGTTAACCCATTCATACCCAGGGCTGCCATCAGTCATCTATTAACCGTTTCAGGGCCCCATACAGCCAAATCAAATAGAGCCCCCACTCATTACTAGTTCCTATTTTTTTTTTAACATATCAGTGGGCCCTTTTTGATTAGGGCCCCTGACAGGAGTACTGCCCTATTGGCACCCCTGCAGGTCACACTCAGGGGCGTAGCTACAGGGGGTGCAGAGGTAGCAGTCGCTACCGGGCCCTGCAGCTTGAGGGGGCCCAAAAGTCCTCCTGCCCCAAAAGGAGATACCAGCATTGTAAGTAGCACATTGTAACTGGGGGGGCCCATTTAAATTTTTGCACTAGGGCCCCGAAGCTTCAAGTTACGCCTCTGGTCACACTGTACAGCATGGCTCAATGTGATGGTAAATAACAGGTCTATATGCGTTATATAATTTGCTGCCATTCCCAGTGCCAAGACATGAGGCACTCAGTACCACTACACCACCATGTAGCAGAGCTCAATCCATCTTCCAACTCTTGGCGGCTGCAGCACGAGATCGCTGCAGTCCTATGTAAAACCGCCAAGCTCTGCCGCATCATTGACACGTCGGGGGTCTTTATTCTACTCACCCGGAATCTTGGTCCTCCTCATCCTCCGCGCTCTCCCCTCCAGCACCCCTCACCGCTGACCAGGTCCATTTTGCCCACTGGACTGGTGACAACATCTGCCAAGGACTGAATGCCATCCTGCAGCTGGGTCCAGAGACAGCACCAAAGCAATGCACCCCCTGTCCTCAATGCAAGGGGTTCATATCAGATAGCCCAAATCTGAAGTCCTGGGAGAATGGCAGCCCCTGTGATCTTGCAGGGAGGATGCCTCTCCCCTGTTCTGCCTGTATAGCTGGGAATCAGCTGTCTGGCATGTCTGTGCTATCCCTCCCCCTAGCAGACTGTACTACTGCACATAGCAGGGAGGATCAAAGCCCACTCACATCAGTGTGCACTGCAGGTCCCATCCTCTGTGGATTTTCCCATCACTCATTAGAAACAATGCATGTGCCACCCTTGCCCTAGATTGGCGGCGTTCTCTTTGGTGCAAGCCTTATCATGGCTGTTGTAACCACTCAACAGGTTACATTCCTGCATAAATGCTCATCTACATTGTATCAGTCACTCTCTATACAAAATATACAAAAATAAAACCGCCACACCACCTCCCTCTGCGGTATATACTGCCAAACAGGGGAACGCGACACCCACTGAGCTCAAATAGCAGATTAGAAGAATTCAGGGCAGGTTTGTGTCCTCCCTTCCCCCTCCAGAATTGAATGGTTCAGTCCCAAATTGAAGGGGAACAAAAAAAAAAAAAAAAAGTTATGGGAAACATGCAAAGTAAAGTGTATGTTGAAGATGTTCAGAAAGAGCTACCTGCCCCCACAGCTCCTGGGAAGGGGAAGTGCGCCCAGGTGTGGCTCCCCTCTCAGAGACATTGTGTGCTTTTTGCTTTTTTTTTTTTTTTTACTTTGGAGGAACCTTTGTTATTTCCTTTCTTGATTTGCAACACAATGAGAAATATTGAGGAGAATCCTGGGAATGCGGAGAGCTCGGGGCCGGGGAGTGGATGGTGGAAAGTTTCATTGTTAAAAGGGTTGTCTCACTATAAGGATTGCTTTTTATGTTAAAAATCTTGCAAAAATAAGTCACTTTGCAATATGTGTCCATTAACCCCTTACCGACATTGGACGTATGAGTATGTCCTAATGCCGGTAAGGGGCTTTGTAGCGGGATCGTGGCTAATTGCAGCTAACACCCGGCGGTTACAGCGTGGGAGGGCGACACCACCATCCCATGCTGTTTAAGCCCGCAGTTAAGATGGCCGCAGTGTCTAAACCAATGAGAAACGGTGCAGCGCACCGTTCCTCACTGCGATTGGAGCACCCATGGAAAAAATGCTGTGTTCCGATCGGTGAACATGGCAGATGGAAGCCTTATGAAGGCTTCCTTTGCTGCCATGTTTTCGATTTCCCCTCTTCCGGCCCCAGGCAGGAAGTGGGGTAACCGCCATCTTTGTACACCCTAATGCATTATCTATACAATGCATTAGGTTGTAGAAATGATTGCGCCCCCTAGTGGTAAAGCGCCCTAGGGGGACTCAAAGTTACAGTAAAAAAAAAGTTTTACAGTGTAAAAAATTGTAAAAAAAATGTAAAGTTTAAAAAAAAATCACCCCCTTTTCCCATTTTACAAATAAAAAAATAAGATAATAAAAAAGTGACACATATTTGGTATACGCGCCGTCAATCCAAAAAAGTCCAATCTATTACCCCTTAAGGACCCAGCCCGTTTTGACCTTCCGTGACACAGCTCTATTATTGAAATCCTGGCTATATGTTCACTTTTATGTGAGAATAACTTTTAGAACACATTTATCTATTCCATGTGATTCAGAGATTGTTTTCCACGTGAACACATTGTGCTTTAAGTTAGTAAGAAATTTTATCCATACAATCCTTGTTTTGTTTGTGAAAAATATCAAAATTTCATGAAAATTTGGAAAAATTAGCGATTTTGAAAGTTGCAGAAATTTCTGCGTGCAAGACAGATAAATATTCACCAATAGAATAGTTTATAAACTAGCCATCTACCATATGTCCACTATAGGGTTGGCTTCATTTTTAAATGTCTTTTTTTTTTTTAAACGACATTAGAGGGCTTAGAAATTTTAGTTAAGTATTTCCTCGACAATTTCAGAAAAATTTGCCAATATACAAATTTTTTAGGGACCACCACTCCAGTTCTGCGTGGCTGTGAGGGGCCTGCATGTTAGATACCCCCCATAAAAGAACGCCAATCTAAGAAACTAGACCCCATAGATGTATTTACAACACTATTTCGCCCCTATTAGAAAGTTTAGATAACCCTTCATATTTTTCACAGAAATTAAAAGTCAAAGTGGAGTGAAATTTCAAATTGTCACTTTTTTTGCAGATTTTTCAATATTTATCCATTATTCACTGAAATACGGTAAATGTGACTTAGGTAAATGCACTGTTAATAATCAATTCCCCCAGGTCTCCGTTTTTCAAGAGTAACCCATAAGTGGCCCCTAGTGCATCATTTTGCCTCCACCCCTAAGCCCCAGAATAGGAGGAGCACCTACCGGACTCTGGGTCTCATTTTTCTTACGATTTTATTTAAGCGCGCCATTTCAGGTTTGAAGGACACCCTTAGATGCTAAAACTTAATAACACCCCAAAAAGACCCCATATTGGAAACTACACCCCTTAATGAATATATTCCAGGGGCATTGAGTATATAGACCCCACAGGTGATTCACAACATTATTTTTTAGCATTAGGCTGTGAAAAATTGAATTTTTTTTTGTCCCCAATTAATCTGCAATTTTAGCTTAAAATGTTTTCATATATACAAGGAATCCTAGAAAAAAGAACCCTACAAAACTTTGATTAAAGGGGTTGATCCTCACTACATTGATCATCTTACTAAACCTCAGTCCTGTTTCATTGGTTTCATTTTTGAATTTCCGGGGCGTGTTTTACTGGCTTTTTTTTTTCTCAACTAGGCTGCAGTAGAAGTCCAGGTCTGTAGCTATAGCAACCAGTGCAGACAGCCTATCATGAGAGAGCAACAGGTCTGTAGTGATATGACCTGAGGAGGGCTGATGCCAGCCCATACAAGAGAGATATCTAGGAATAGTAGGACACTGTTAATGACATACCATTACAAAGGACTTGTTTTGCAAGATCTTTAACATAAAAAGCAATCCTTGTAGTGAGAACAACCTCTTTAACAATTTCTTCCCCAGTTCGGCAAATTCCCTACATTGGGTGTAAACGCTGGTTTGGGCGCATGGCAGGGCGTATAAGGAGGTAGCGCTATTTGTGGCTTTTGGAAAGCAATTTTGGTGGGAGGCCATGTCGCATATTATGCAAAGTCCCCAAAGTAGCAGAACAGGCGAAACATTCCAGAATATCGTCGCCATTATTTGGATACAAAACACCCATCTGGGATTCTCATCTAGGGTTTATTCTGCATTTAGGCGCGACAGGTGTTCCCATAGTTTTTTTTTTAGCATTGGACAATGAAAATGGTGAAAACCAGTTCGGTCATATGGTTTTTTGAAGTTCAATTTTACTACATTACAGCGTTCGCCGTGAAGTGTAGAAGTGATGTGTATAACTTTTTACTATGAGGGTGTCGGTACAATTACAATGATATTAATTTTATATATTTTTTTTTCTGTTTTAATTATCTACTTTACACAATAGAAATACGCTCTATAAAAAAATTGCGTTTTTATGGGGTTGTCCTATTTCTTGACAGCCATAACTTTTTTATTTTGCAGCGTGCCGAGCTGTGTATGGCTTGTTTTTGCGGGATGAGTGAAAGTTTTTATTGGGTACCAAATTATGGGGTTACATATGACGATATGGTTCACTTTTTAATAGTTTTTGTAGAGATGTTTTGAACAACATACAGCAATCTTGGTAGTGTTTTTTATTTTTATTTTTATAAGCGGTCACTGTACGGTAATATATACATGGTACCTTTACTCAGCAGGTCAATAACGATTACAACCGATACCCAATTCTGTATATTTTTTTATGTTCTTACTGGCTTTTATCAACAAAACACATTTAATTTTTCAACCAGGAAAATACGTTTTTGCATCGCCATAGTCAGAGCCATAACTTTTAATTTTTCTGGCTGGAGCAGTGTAGGGGCTATTTTTTTGCGGGATGAGTTTGACGTTTTTTATTAGTATCATATATGGGGGACAAGGCTGTATTGATTGCTTTTTATAATCCATTTTTTGGAGCAGGGTGAAGAAAATACTGCAATCCTAGTAGTGTTTTTTTATTTTTTATTTTTAATACAAGCGCTCACCGGCGCAGGTAAACCGTGATAAGTTTATTTATTTTTTTTTTTTTTTTTTTTTTTTTTTTTTTTTTTTTTTTTTTTTTTTTTTTTTTTTTATTTTTTTTTTTTTAGCTTTACTCATTTGGGTCGATACAATTATGGTGAACCCTATTTATATAGTTTTTTTTATGTGAAGCAATAAAAAAAAAAGGAAAAGTGTTTTTAGAGTGTGTAAAAAAAACAATATTTTATGCATCGCTATTCTTCTTAGAGCTAAACATTTTTTTATTTTTCCAGTATACATAGAGCTGGTAATGACACTTTTATTTGCGGGATGAACTGTCGTTTTAATTGGTACAACTTTGGCGTTTAATAGGAGTTTTTGATCGCTTTTATTCCATTTTTATTGCTGCGGGATGAACAATAATCTTAATTCTGGTGATCTGTTTTTTTTTGTTTTTTTTTAACGGCGTATCACCGTATGGGTTAATTTAACATAACTGATTTTATAGGGCACATGTCCGTTAAACGCCAGCGGTGATACCAAATATGGGAACTTATTTATTTTTTTGAATCTTTTTTTGGGGCCGATTGCCGTTTGTAAAGGGGAAAAAGGGCGGTGTACGTAGTTTTATTTATTTTTCGTGTTTGTGTTTTTGCTTGTTTTTCACTTTGTTTTTACTTTTTTCCACATTTATTTTTTTTACTTTTCCCCCCATAGGGATTTTTGAATTGAGAGATCTTCAGATCCTCATTCAATAGGAATCAAGTGCATAGCTGTGATTGCTATGACTGTGTTCCTATGGTAACTGTCATCACGAGATGGGTGGGGGGGGCCCTTGCCGGGTCATGCCCACAGGCACGGCCTGGCGTCGTGACGTCCACAGCAACCCGGAAGGCATTCTCTGCCTCTGTTCTGTCTGTTCCAGAGGGCAGGAGCTGCATGGACGAGCGATCCGTGCGCTCTGCCGGCTAGCCGACAGAGACCGCAAGAGGAGCGATCTCCTCCTGCGTCTCCCTTAGTTATTGCGACCCGATGGTCGCGATAATTAAGGGGTTAACTGCCCCCCCGCACCCTCCCCCCCCTCCTCCCCGCCCCCGGCGCGATCTGGGGGATCGGGGCCGACGCTGCGGGATGTTTTCAGCTTAATATACAGCTGACACCCCCCCTACCCCCCCCCCGCCTCGATCGCCGCAAAGAAAACTCTGCTTTAAGAGTTTGGCGCGATCCCAGGACTATCCATCCGTCCAAGGTCGTGAAGGGTTAAAATATAACATCGTTTTACCCATAACCTGGAACTGAAACCGTAGAAGAAAAAAACCTTAGAAATTACAAAATTGTGGTTTCTTTGGTCATTTCAGGTCCCCTAAAAATTTGAATAAATTTAATCAAAAAGTCGCATGTATTCTAAACTGATAGCAATAAAAAGTACACTTCAGCCCGCAAAAAATGCCGCCTCACTCAGGTCCACAGAAGTTAGTACAGAAAAGTTATTGGGTGCAGAAAATGGCGCCGCTGCGCACATTTCAAAAATAAAAAGTGTTTGGAATTTTTTACGGTACCAAAATATAAAGGAAACCCTACATGTTTGATATCGGCGGATGCGTATCAACCTGTAGAATACAGAAAACATCATTTTTACCGAAGATTGAACGCCGTTAAAGCAAAACCCCTGCAGACATGGTGCATATAAATTTTTTCACATTTTGCCCTACTTAGAATTATTTTATGGTTTCCCAGTATATTCTATAGTAATATGAATAACATCAATAGAAAGTACATCTTCCGCAAAATAAAAGCCCTCATATGTCTATGTAGGTGGAAAAAAAAAAAAGTTATGGCTTTCAGAAGGCGAGGAGGGAAAAATGAGCGTGACAAAAAAAAGGCTGCAGCAGGAAGAGAAATTAAAAAAACATGTCCTAGCTATTCCTAATATCCCTCTTGAATGGGCTCATCAGCTCCTCAGGTTTGCTATAGCTAACAGACCTGTTCAATCTCTTCCTGAAAGGCTGCACAGCGGTGTTGCTATAGGCTACAGACCCTGTTGATCTCTCATGATAGGCCGTCAGTGCAGTTGCTATAGCTACAGAACATTTTCAATCACTCCTATAGGCCTGCCAGCGCTGGTTGCTATAGCTGCAGACCTGTTTGATCTCTCCTGATAGGCTGCCAGCGCTGGTTGCTATAGCTGCAGACCTGTTGTCCTCAGCAGCTCGTTACTGCAGGCCAGTAGTAGCCACTAAACACTGAAAACAGGGGCTGAAGTAAGAAGACTCAATGCAATGATACGACTCCTTTAAGTATTGTTGGTGCGTAAAACACCTCCATGTCAATTCTTTGCCTGGAACTTAGAACGCACCGAAAATACTTGAGTAAAATCAGCATCGTCTGAACAACGACACCTCTTTTCACATAGCGTATAATGGAAGTCTTTCTACTGTCGTTTTTGATGCTTTTTTGGGGACGGTTTATTGCGCCTAAACCGACCCAAAGAAAGCATAAAAAACACCACGTGAATGTACCCCTACAGCGTCATTACTAGCTTCTTGTCAATAGGTCTCTTTAAAGCTAGGTTCAAAGTGCGTTATTCCTTACGCCTGCAAGTCTCCTACTTGGACTATGTTTGCTCTATTTGCCACCAGTATATGTTTTTCCTGCAGGACACAAAAGTGTAATATAGCATGTTTTTATGTATACCGGCAGCAAATAGCATATACTGCTGGCAAATAGCGAAAACAAAGTTCAAATAGGTCAACATTTGTTTTATTAAAGGGGTTCTTTCACTACAATGATACGTCCTATTTTCTTGGTTTGAATTCAGGGGGTGTTTACTGGCTTCCACTAGGCTGCAGTAGAAGCCAGGTCTGTAGCTATAGCAACCAGTGCTGGCAGTCTATCAGGAGAGATCTAACAGGTCTGGAAGCTATTGCGACCTGAGGAGCTGTTGTGCAAGCCCATACAAGAGGGAATATCTAGGAATAGGTTGGACACGGTTAATGGACACATATTGCAAAGTGACTTGTTTTTGCAAGATCTTTAACATAAAAAGCCTTGTAGTGAGACAACCCCTTTAATGTCTATAAGCCCATGATGGCTATGTCACAGGATCCGTGGAGATACCTTTCCCCCCTCTTCCCCCCTCCCTCCCGATACCCAGATGGATACCTGCAGTCTACAGCATAGTGTGCTGTTACCCTAGCCTAATAAGTAAGGATTGTTTAAAGTACAAAGTTAAGAACCCCTTCAATCACGTTTCTGAACTCATGATTACATCATCAGACCAGTCCACAAAAATAGCAAAGAATCGTCCAGAAGATCCAGGATCAGGGTCATCTTGACAGCATTATGGGCCCCTGGGCAGAGCTGTGGATGATAGGCCCCCTGTAGGTTATAGGCCCCTGAAGGTGATAGGCCCCTGTGGGTGATAAGCCCCCTGTAGGTTATAGCCTCATGTAAGTTATAGGCCTCCTGTAGGTAAAATTTGGCTTCTCTGACTTTGAAAAACAAATATTAAAAATCGTTACTTACCTATCTGCGCTCCCTGCTGGGGACCCCGCTCTAGGAGCTGGTTTCCAGCATGAGCGGCAGGATGTCATCACACCGATTACGCCGGGACGATGCTCTCGGGATTTCCTAGGCTGGAAGCCCACGGGCTGTCGGCCTAGAAGATACAACGGTGCACAAAGTGATGACATCGCTTGCTCCAGGCCTGCACACCGACGTGCTGCCCGGACCTGCCGCTGGGGCAGAGACACACCACTGGGCAGGGTGGGTGGCTGTCTCAAATGGCCCACCATTCTCATAGGGCCCCCGGGCAACCGCCTACCCTGCCCAATGGAAAGGATAGCCCTGCCCAGGATCTGGCTCCAAAAAAGGCCCTAGAGGTCCAGAAGAAGACAATACACCCATGTGATGATGATTTTGGAGCCATCCATTTATCTCTAGACTCCATTAGAGAGTGGTTTACATAACACCTATTAGATCTTATCCTGGCTGTGTGGGCAATGATGGCAACATGTAGTAGATCACAATGGGGGTAAAAGTGGACATGCACATGTCCTGTGTAGTTGGAGCAGGTACATTAGAACTTATTTACCAACTCTCCCAGTTTTTCAGGGAGTCTAAATGGTGCGCTACTCCGGCCCGCCGGTCTCCCCCTTCCACGGGCGGAGTGAAGTGGCGCAGGGTCCGCTTCACACCGCCGCGGTCCTCCAGTGCAGGGAGGAGGCAGCAGGGATCGCTCCCTATTCTCCCTCCTCTCCCCTGTATGTCCGCGCCGCAGCGCGCCAGTGCCATGCACAAGATCAGCGGCGCAGGGGAAATGACGCCGGCTGAGCTCTCATTCCCCCTGCGTCGCTGAGGAGATCGGGCAGGACCTGGCCGGCAGCTGTAGGAGCCATGTCAGGTAAGTGGAATTATTATTTTATTTTATTAACTATCATGTGGGCTCTGCCTGGCTACAATGGGGGGGGGGGTCTACCTGCTGGCTACAATGGGGCAACTACTTGGCTGGCTACATGGGGCAATACTCTCTGTCTACATTGGGGGCAACTACCTGGCCTGGCACAAATGGGGGAAACTATCCTGGCCTGGCTACAATGGGGGGCAACTACCTGCTGGCTACAATGGGGTCAACTACCTGGCTGGCTAACTAAAGTGGGAAACAACCGGCTGGCTAACCTTAAGGGGGCAACTACCTACCTGACTACTAAGGGGGGCACTACCTATCATGACTACTAAGAGGGCAAACTACCCCTGACTATTAAAGGGGGCACTACCTGGCTACAAAGGGGTCAACTACCTGGCTAATAAGGGGGGCATCTACCTAGCTACAGAGGGGGCATCTCTACCCTTGCTACAAGGGGGCAATCTACGCTGCCTGAAAGGGGCACTACCTGTTTATGGGGGGCTACTACCTGGCTATAAGTGCATCTACCTGGCGTTCTTCCAAAGCCATTATGAGTTAGGTGGGAAGTGGTGTAGCTTTTTGAAGAGGGGGGGTGGGCACACAAAAGATGGCATGGCCATGCAAATTTTTTGCCCGCCGCCCTCTTGTAATCTCCTGCTTTTCCCATTTCAAAAGGTGGCACTAAGCTATAAACTTACATTCAATGCTGCATTTATTAGAGAGGTAGTTTGGATATTCTCTGTGCAGATGGATATGCTATGTGCAATTACTGGGGAAGACACTATATATAGTCAGGAAAAGTATTTGATACACTGGCAATTTTGCAAGTTTTCCCACTTATTAAGAATGGAGAGGTCTGTAATTTTTATCATAGGTACAGTGCAACTGTGAGAGACAAGGTCCCTCTGCTCACACCAACACATGTCCAGGCATGTTTGAAGCACAACAATGAACCTCTGGATTATACAGAGGAGGCGGGAGAAGGTCATGTGGTCAAATGAGACCAAAATAGAACTTTTTGGTATCAATTTGATGGAAAAAAGGGGGGAAGAGATGGACGATATAACCCCAAGAACACCGTCCCAACCGTGAAGCCTGGGGGTGGAAACATCATACTTTGGGGGTGATTTTCTGCAAAGACGACAAGAGAACTGCACTATATTGAAGGGAGGATGAATGGGGCCGTGTATTGCTAGATTTTGGCCAACAACCTCCTCTCCTCAGTAAGAGCACTGAAGATGGGTCGTGGTTGGGTCTTCTAGCAGGACAATGCCCCAAAACACACAGCCAAGGCAACTAAAAAGTGGCTCCGTAAGAAGCATTTCAAGGTCCTGGAGTGGCCTAGCCAGTCTCCACTCCTGAACCCAATCGAAAATCTTTGGAGAGAGTTGAAACTCAATGTAACCCAGCAACAGCTCAGAGACCTGAAAGATCTGAAGAAGATCTGTATGGAGGAGTGGGCCGAAATCCCCGCTGCAGTGTGTGCAAACTGGGGCAAGAACTACAGGAAACTAACAAGTCTGTTAAAGCCAGACATCTTGCTGGTTGGTCGGTGATCAGATACTTATTTCATGCAGTAAAATGCTAGTTCATTATTTAAAAATCATACAATGTGATTTTCTGGATTTTTTTTAGATTCTGTCTCTCACAGTTGAAGTGAACCTACAATAATTTACAGACCTCTCCATTCTTTGTAGGTGGGAAAACTTGTAAGCAGCCTGTGCAGTGATTTCCTACTTTTAGACTGCATGGTAAGGAAATGATCTAGCAAATTTCATACTTCACAATTACTAGTAGATTTTAAAAAAGACATGGAGAAAACAGAGGCCAAAAGGCTGTCACTAGTACACCCTGGAGTCTAAGGGGTCCAGTTGTCCCTCTAAGAAGACACCACCATTGACATGTCAGAAATGTGAGGCACCTTTGCAGATTTTGCACTGGGGCATCGGAGCTTTAAATTACATGTATGGAGGATGCTATTGGAAAGCCGGGGCCCATGTTTTGTTCTTGCACAGGGGCCTTCTGCTTATCTGTGTCTACTCCTGCCAAATAACAGAATAAAGTAGCAATTATGTCAGGAAAGTTCTGAACTAAGAACCTCAAAATTTTTCATGTATCCTAGGTAGAAGAAATGCTTTTTCAAAAAGATTCCAAAGTCCCCTTTGATAGTTTCTTTATTTGATAGTGTGCTACTGATATTGGAATGTGTATGTATATTGCTGCCACACCAGTGTTCACCTATGCTCATTTTTTTCAAAAAGGTTTTTTGGATGTACAAAACCATATATTGTTTCTAGGCAGGGGCGTCGCTAGGCTGTTTTATTCGGGGCTCGGGCCCCGAATAAAACACTCTGTGCCCCGAGTCTCCCGGGCTCCAGGCCGCTGCCGTGGGCTTGGAGCACCGACTGGCCCTTTAGCTGCATGTGCGTCCGCTGGACGCACATGCAGCTGCGGGCTTCTGCGGAGCAGAGAGCGAGCGCTCCTGCCCGCAGACAGTGTCGGACCCGCAGGTCCGACACAGCGGGGCGCCGGGTCCTCACAGCGCTGAGGACCCGCCGCGCCCCGTGCGCCTCAGCCGGCAGCGTCGCGATGACGTGATGTCATCGCGACGCTGCTGTCTCGGGCGCACAGCGCGTCATAGGTCGTGCGCCCGAGGAGCTGCCGGAGGAGCGCGCGGCTGAAGAGGACAGAAGAGGAGCGCGCTCGCCGGGGGAGTTAAGGTGAGTATTACTGTTGTTATTTTTAAAGCGTTTACCTGCCTCAGTGCCCCTATAATGCCTGCCTGTGGCCCCCTAACCCTGTCTGTGGCCCCCATATCCCTGCCTGTGGCCCCCCTACCCCTGTCTGTGGCCCCCATATCCCTGTCTGTGGCCCCCATACCACTGTCTGTGGCCCCCTACCCCTGTCTATGGCCCCCATATCCCTGCCTGTGGCCCCATATCCCTGCCTGTGGCCCCCATAGGCCTGCCTGTGCCCCTATAATGCCTGCATGTGGCACCCATACCACTGTCTGTGGCCCCCATATCCCTGCCTGTGGCCCCCATATCCCTGTCTGTGGCCCCCATATCCCTGCCTGTGCCCCTATAATGGCTGCCTATGCCCCTATAATGCCTGCCTGTGGCCCCCATATACTGCCTGTGGCCCCATATCCCTGTCTGTGCCCTATAATGCCTGCCCGTGGCCCCTATAATCCCTCCCTGTGGCCCCAAAACCCCTGCCTGTGGCCCCCATAATGCCTGCCTGTGGCCCCCATACGCCTGCCTGTGGCCCCCATACGCCTGCCTGTGGTCCCCATACGCCTGCCTGTGGTCCCCATACGCCTGCCTCAGTGCCCCCATATACTGCCTCAGTGCCCCTATATACCTTCTTGTGGCCCCTATATACTGCCTCAGTGCCCCTATATACCTTCTTGTGGCCCCTATATACTGCCCAGTGCCCCATATACTGCCTGTGGCCCCATATACTTCCTGTGCCCCTATATACCTGCCTGTGCCCCTATATACTGCCTGTGTGCCCCTATATACTGCCTGTGGCCCCATATACCTGCCTGTGGCCCCATATACCTGCCTGTGGCCCCATATACTGCTTCAGTGCCCCTATATACCTAACTGAGGGGACTGCTATACCTATAATTAAGGAGTTGCTGGAAATGTGAGGATTCTAAGATATTTGTGTCCAAATCCTCAGGGACAAGTATTGGCCGGGAGCAATCAGCATGAAGGTGTGAACCGGGATGAGAGAAGAAAAGGGAAAGTGAACGACGCTGATCAGAAAAGACGTCTCCGGTGAGTCACTAAATGTAACTGCAGTGTAATCACTTATATTTCTGCAGAGTCTACATACAACTAGTATCTACCACTATCTGGTCACTGTATGGGGTAATATACAGTCCTCAGCATCTGTGTACACTGGTGTCTACCACTATCTGGTCACTGTATGGCGGTGGTATATGTAATCAGAGCCTGTGTACAGCTGATGGTCACATGTGGGGGTCGCGTTTGGTCAGGGTCTGGCAGGATTATTTGAGCCTTAAGTAGTAATAGTTTGGGGTCTTGGTTTTGTAAGAAGGTTTTAGTAACAATCACTTGTCTGGTAGATTTGCTCCATGTGTAGGTGGATGTTTTGGTGACTGTTTAGGGGTATTATCATATGAAGGTGAGAAGTTCTGAAAAAGTAAATTTGTCATTGGTGATTTTTACTGTACAGTGACTGCTGAGGAGATGGACGGGATCTGTGTGGAATGTGCAGAAAATTAGTGACAGGAACACAAGGTTTTTCTCTGTAAAAAAACATCCGCAGTTCACAATGAGGCGTGAAAAATGTTGTGTGAACCCAGCCCTACCCAGAAAAACACAAAGGGCCCGAGCCCCGGATGTTTTAGGACCCTAGCAACGCCCCTGTTTCTAGGAAAGTTCTGTGTCACTTTAGCTTGTATTTGCTGACGGAGCAGTAGCTTCAAACCCCCATTAGGACAAAGCCAAACCTCCCCCATCACAGGAACCCCTAACCCCTCACCCAGCTAGTCCCCAGCAGTCAGGGAGCACCTCACGTATACAGTGTGGCTACAAATAGTTCCACAACTAGTGCCAATCTCTCTACAGAGGGTAACATTGGGGTTCCTGCATAGTTTGTTGACTACCCCCATTCACCTTCCTTACGCACAGACACATTCATTTTAATGACCATCATGTAATACAAAGGCCACTGCCGGGGAACTCTATGCCTAGATGCACCTTCCCCATACAATAGCAGCTAATCACTGGTGGCAAGAGAAGCTGCTGATCTTTTAAAAAGAGGTTGTCTTTTTGAGATAATCCCATTGAAGTCTACAAAGAAGGCTGCCTGAAATGGGAGAAAAGCGAGCTGGAATTATCCCGCTGCTTTGGCAATGTCCAGTCATTGTGAAGAAAAATAAAAACCCATAAAAAAAAGTCTCCTTGAATCCCCTCTTAAGGTGCAATATACAAAAAGCTGATTAATCATATGGAATAATAGAAAAGATAAAGAGTCTGAGTGATCCGAGCAACAAAGACGTCTAGGTTCAAACACCGGCTTAATGAGGAAGAGAATTTGTTAGAAGAGAAAAAATGCATCTTGAAAGTCCCAGGCAAACGTGCAACACTATTGGCCTCCATTTGTCAAAGTGGTGTCACAAGGCCTACCGGTGTCTGTGGTAAATTCACTGGATTATATCAGATTTGGAATAGGACTATGGCAAGGTGTGGATTCTAAGGGGCGCTTAGGTCTTCATCAATTAAGCCCTGTGCAGGGTTTTGGACTTTGCTGTTTGCAACCCTTCTGGTCGCTGCCTTGGGAGTAGTTTCTGATAGTCACAGTTGACATTACTTGGTATGGTATCACAGAAGTGGAAAGGGGATGTAGTCATATAGAGAAACAGTCAAGGTACACACAGTTTGGTGATTACGGGTAGCAGGCAGAAGGTTGGACTGGCAGTAGACCTACACAGTAATCAGAAAACAAGCTGGGCCAGTCACTTTTAGAATAACACCTTTACTGCTCTAGTATAGGGCAAGCGTGAAACTTTAAATATGGTTATGGTTCAGTGGCATTAGTGCATCAGTAGCAGTGGCAAAAGATTGACACGAACGTCAGACTGGGTTGCCTGGGGCCCATCTTGGGCCTACCATTGGAAGTGATCCTTGGGGCCCACCAGTTGAGGTGATCCTTGACCCCACCACTAAAGTTGATTCCTGAGGCCAACTAGTGGAGATGATTCTCGGGGCCCACCAATGGAGTTAATTCTTGAGTCCCACCAGTGGAGGTGATCCTTGGGGCCCACCAGTGGAGCTGATTCTTGGGGCCCACCACTGGAGTTGATTCTTGGAGCCCATCAGTGGAGTTGATTCTTGGAGCCCACCAGTGGAGTTGATTCGTGGGACTCACCAGTGGAGTTGATTCTCGGAGCCCACCAGTGGAGTTGATTCTCGGAGCCCACCAGTGGAGTTGATTCTCGGAGCCCACCAGTGGAGTTGATTCTCGGGGCCCACCAGTGGAGAGGATTCTTGGGGACCACCAGTGGAGTTGATTCTTGGGGACCACCAGTGGAGTTGATTCTTGGGCGCCACCAGTGGAGAGGATTCTTGGGGCCCACCAGTGGAGAGGATTCTTGGGGCCCCCCCAGTGGGTTGTTCTTTGGGGGCCCCCAGGGGGTTGATTCTTGGGGCCCCGGGGTGATTATTGGGGCCCCCCAACGGGGATTATTGCGGCCCAACGGGATGATTTTGGGGCCCCCTTGGAGTTGATTCTTGGGGCTCACCACTGGAGTTGATTCTCGGGGCCCACCAGTGTAGTTGATTCTTGGGGCCCACCAGTATAGTCGATTCTCGGAGCCCATCAATGGAGGTGATCCTCGGGGCCCACTACTGGAGTTGATTCTTGGGGGCCCCCAGTGGGTTTATTTTTTTGGGACCCATCATGGAGGTTTGATTCTTGGGACCCCTCAGTGGAGTTGTTCTTGGGGTTCCCCCAATAGATTAATTTTTGGGACCCCCTAAAGTTGATTTTGGGGCCCCCCCTACAGCACTGCCATGCAACATATGCCCGCCCCTTTCCCCTGCCCCCTTTTTTTACCTTTTTTCCCCGAAAAGTAGCCCCGTCCCATTCACGGATTAAAAATGCCTAGGCCTAGACTTTTGCAAAAAAGGAGCCAATTCCCGGAATGGTGTGGGTCTCCCAAAAAAGGCCCCTTTTGGGAAATTTGGTATTGTAGCCTGTGAAAACTCCCATTCAAAGGTTGGATGAGATACGATTAGTTTCCTGATCTCCCCGGGGATTCATTTCTCCCCGAGATGCACATTTTTTTTCATCACTAATGTTTGTGGAAAATATGGACACTGAGAAACCACGTAACTCAAGACAATATATTAAATAGATGAGAAATTCCACTTGAAGGGCCACCAGCAGCTGCCGTGTCATCCCGGGTGCTACTCATCCTCGTCTTCTCTTTCATTTCCCTCCCCGCTTTTGGTTATTTGTAACATTTCATTTAAGAAATTTTTAAAAAGATTAAAACTTCTTTAGGATTTGGAGGGAAAGAGCTCTTATGGGGATCGCAACAAAAACAAAAAAGGAGGACCTGCCAAGAAATGAAGCCACTCTATAGTTAAAAATGAGTAGCTTTTATCAAGGTATGAGGGCCCAAAAGTGGTTTTTTTATTATTCAGTTATTTACTAACAAGACATTCAAGGTCTCCTAACTGCCCCCCAATCACTCCAGATACCCCCCACCCAATCTCCCTAAAAGGATGTAATTCTCCGCCCCTCCCCTTCTGTCCCCTTCCCTTGTGTTTTAAGCTCTCAGGCGGGCCCTTGTCCATCTGTAAGTTTAACCCTTAACCCCCCTGGCGTATAGTACGTCCTGGTGGCTTTAGAACTGTGAAGGGGATAGAGCCAATCCCGTAAACTGGGGGTCTGTGCTGCAATTGCACCGGTGCGGGGGGGGGGGGGGGCGCCACCGTAAGGATTTGCCGTGGGGGCCCCCACTGCAGTGAGGAAGGTGCTGGCAAGTTTTTCATTTATTTAGAGGCACGGCCCCTTTTCCCCGGCCCTCCCCAATAATAAAAAAAGGGCCAGCACCATTCCTTCTGCAATCGGGGACCCCCATTGAAATCGTTCTCCCCCATCGGTGAACATGGCAGTGGAAGCCTTGTGAAGGTTCATGCGCCATGCTTTTGTTTTATCTTGCTCCCCCGGAGGAAGTAGTAAAAAAGCCACGAAATTAGGTGTAAAGATCGCACCCCCTGTGGTGAAACACCCTAGGTGGATACAGTTAAAAATAAAAAAAAAAAATTTTTTTAGTGTAAAAAAGAAAATAAATCCCCCCTTTTACCCGTTGACAATAAAAAAAAAAAACGTCTTTTATTTACTTTTTCCCCCAATTGTTGTGGTTTTTATATATTCTGTGGGAATTGAATAAACCCCTTGAAAGATATCTTTCAAAATAAAAGCCCCCAAATTTTTCTATGTAGGGGAAAAAATAAAAACGTTATGGGTTTCGGAAGGTGAAGGGGAAAAAATGAAGATTTTTTTTTCTTTTGGGGGGTTAAGGGGTTATATTTAGTGTTTAGTTTTGAATTGTATTTGTCGGTCCCTTTTATGTATTTGAAACCCCGGGGTTGTACAGTGTCCCAGAAATTTTATGGCTTCAAAAATAACTAAAAAATACTTAGTCAGGGGAGTTGGCGGTAGCACGGACCTAAATTTTTTGCCAAA
>JAODAL010041888.1:0-35415 GCA_025379985.1 Phyllomedusa bahiana
TTTTGCCTTTCCGCTGGTGACACAGATTGGGTTTTCCGCCAGTCATGGCCCCTTTTCCTGCCCCCAATACCAATGCCGAGCAGGCATTTCTTTGCCAGAAAACCCGTCCCTGCCCTGGCCAGCCACTGTCATCTAAAATTTCAAGCGCTTTGTCTGCATCTGTGGCCGAAAATTCCATCTGACCACCGACACATGGACCTATAAGCACGGCCAAGGCCGCTATATCTCTGTGACAGCTCACTGGGTAGCTGGGTGGATGTCTCTGGGGTGACGGTGGCTCTCAGGCTCGGCGCACGCTCTTCAAAACCGCAGGGATGGTGCAGGGTCTTTCCCCCAAGGCCTCTGGTGGCATCACGTGCCCAAGAAACCCAACCGTGTTGAAATTAATCTGTCTCGGAGACCATCCACACACAGGTCAGGAGCTGTGGACGGCTCTCCGCAATGAGACTGAGCGCTGGCTGGGTGCCAAGAACCTTATGCCAGGCAAGGTGGTGTGCGATAATGGGCGAATCTGCTGGCCGCCCTTAAGATCGGTAGCTGGAGCACATCCCTTGCCTGGCACATGTCAGAACCTTGTCGTCCAGAAATTTCTAAAGAGCTACCCGGTCTGGACTGCCTGCTGAGGAATGCTCGAAGTCTAAGTTCGCACTTCCGCCGTTCAAACCCTCTCTTGCCCGCCTGGCTGCGTTGCAGCGTCACCCGGCCTCCCCGTCAACTGTATCATTGTTTGACGTGCAACACGCTGGAATTCCCCCTCCACATGCTCCAGCGATTGTGGAGCAGCGCAATGCCATTACGCAGTACGAAGTGACAAATGGCCTGACAAAGCAGGGGTGCGGACCTCGGGTGTTGAGCCACCGAGAGTGGAGGCGGGTGAAAGAGCTCTGCACCTCCTTGCCATTTTGAAAGAAGCCACCAAAATGGTCAGTGCGGACAATGCCCTTGTCAGCATGAGCATTGTGGTGATCTTAGTTTTTTGGAACGATCGTTGGACACTCTGAAACAACAGGTCCCGCCAGCGACGGAGAGGAGACCGGGCACAGATTGCGGACACGGAGCCTTTCTCTTCGTCAAATCCACAAGGCCCGACAGTTTCACCAATTTCATCGGGCTTCATTAGGCATGGTTTCGGCGTCCAGCTATTGCAAGGTGGGGGCACAGCTCTCAAGGTGCATCATCTCAGACAATCAGGCTGTGTTGAGCTGTGCCGAGGAAGCGGGAGGAGGAGGAGGTATTCCTAGACACCGGACTTTACCCGACGTCCCTGGGCCTTGGAAAGAGGTTTGGCGCGAAATTTGAGGCAGAGGGGGAAGATGAGAAAGATCAGTTTTGCTAGTGCCCCCCAACCCAGAGGCTTGGGGAAAATCAAGGCTCCATCTCTCACATGATTCTTGGAAGCTCCATTCCTCCAACCCTGATCTCGCATTAAGGGCCATCAAAATGAACAACAGTTACTGGATGGCCACCCTCCTGGATCCCCGGTACAAAACAAAACTCAGCATTTTTCCCTTCCACCCACCCAAATAAGAAATAAAAATGCAGGAAATGGAGACCTTGCTGATTGATCAACTGGAAAACAAACTGTTTGCGTCTGCTTCACTTCCCCAAATGTCACGGTGGAACAACATCAGCCACGTGACAGCAGTAGAGTCCAAGTAGCCCTAGCGGCAGCAGCAGCAAAGGTGGCAGAAGCCTAATGGGTACCTCTGGCAATCTTTATTTACCACCTCACCAACCGCATCCAATCAGGGCACACATCCAACACACAAGACCAGCTTAAGATCATGGGGGCACGACATCGCGTCTCAACACCGAATTTTTTGGGTTGTTTCCGGGACCCAATAACTTCTGGGATCCAAAATGGACGAATGGCCCGAGCTGGCTCGCCACGCCATAAAAGGGTTTGTCCTGCCCACCCGCCAAAGGGCAATTTTCTGAGGGGAAAAATTCACAAAAGCTTGGGGGGATTTATTTCAGGGCAAACCCCATCCCGGGTTTTCCCCCAATAATTTGGGAAACGTTTGACTTTTTATCAAGATGAATCAGGGGGCCAAAAAACCCCCTGATGATGTTGTGGCCCCAATTGGGCCCAGGGGCACCGAGTGTTGCCCCCGGGCCCACTTACACATTCCCTCTTCAAAACAGAAAAAGGTCCCCCCTTGGGAAAAAAGTTTTTTTTAAAAAGAAAATTTCTTCCCGCAATTTTACCCCTCTTTTTCCCCAACAATTTTATTTTCTGGTTTTTTCTGTGAGTAGACTGTAAAAAAACCAGCAAAAGGGTTTCCCTTAAAACACCGTATTCCATTTTCTCAAATTTATCTTTAAAAATTTTTTGCAAAAGGGCAATGGTTTTGAGGTCATGTTGCGTGAGATACAGCTTTTATGGGGCCTTTGGAACAGAAATGTGGGTTTTTTAGTGGAAATTTTTCCCCCCAAAAATTTTTAATAGTGGCTGAAAAAGTCAATATTTTTTAATTTTTTGGGGCCCTTTTTGGTGAGAAACCCCAATAAAACAAGGCCTTTGAACAGAAAAGGGGGCTTTTTGAGTGGAAAATTTTTCCCTCAAATTTTTTAAAAGTGGCTTTAAAGTCATATTTAAATTTTTTGGGGTCCCTGTTGCTGTGAGATACAGCAATAAAACATGGTCCCCTTTGGGGAAAAGAAATGTCTTCTAAGTGGCATTTTTTCCCTCAACAAAATTTTTTAAAAAGTGGCTGGGGAAAATCCTTTTTATAATTTTTTGGGGCATGCTTTCTTTGAAAGCAGCAATACTACAGGTCCTATTATAAAAAAATTTGTTTCAAAAAACATTTGTTCTTTACAATTGTCCCCAAAATGGCCAAAAGGGTCAAGCTTTGAAAAAATTTTTGGGGGGATTTTTCCCGTGACTTTCAAACATACTTTCAGTTTCCTATTATAAAAAAAAAATTTTTCTAAAAGACATTTTCTTCACAATTTCCAAAAATGGCTCCAAGGGGCCCTGCTTTGTATTTTTGGGGGCATTTTTGCTGTGACATGCACTCTACTACGGCCATTATAAAAAAAAAAAAAAGTTTCTAACAGACATGTTTTCTTTTACAAATTTTCCCAAAATTTTCTCAAGGGGAAGGAAATTTTCAAAACCGGGAATTTGGTAGGACATTGTTAATGAAAAAACAAAAATTTCAAAATGACTTGTTTTTTTTCAAAATCTTTTAAAAATAGTACAAACCCGATTGAGGGCAACCCCTTTAATACAATGAAAAAAAGAGAAACCAAAAACAAAGGGGGGATTTTTTCCTATTTTAAAAAAGTGTTTTCTAGAATTAAACTTCTAAAAAACTTTTCAAAGTCAAAAAGATGGTAAAAAAATTCCTCGAATTTAAAAAGGAGTACAGGGAAAAATTTACCCCGAAAGGGAAAGGGAAATTTAAAAGACCCTTTTTGGGAAGGAGCACGGACCCGAGAAAAAAGTACAGAGACAAATTTTCCTTTCCCGCACGTTGAGTAAAATGAAAAAAGAATGCCCGATAAAGGGGGACCTGGGGGGAAAAAGGAGCGTTTTCCACCCCGTATTTCCCAAATGAAAGCTCAATTGGGTCCGCACTCATTCCCAGGGGTTTTAAGCGCTACCCAGGAAAAGGGACAAAATATAAAGTCCCCCGTGAAACCCAAAATGGGGTTTAAAGACCTTTTTTCCGGGACTTTTTAAAAACTGGGGTCATGCAAAGGGTTTTTGGGGCTCATGCTGTGGCCCCAAAGGGGGTTTGTCAATGTCCAGTTTAACTAAAATGGTGGGGTTTAAAGAAATCCCCCTTTTCCCCGGGACTTTTTTAATTTAGGGGCAACAGATTTTTAAAGGTCAAACTGTGGTACAGAACCCGGTTAAAATCAATGTCCCCTTTTAAAAATAAAAATTTGGGTTTTAAAAACTCCTTTTTTCCGGGAAATTTTTAATCTGGGGTCCCTCAGGTTTTTGGGGGTCATGCTGTGGAAACCCGGACAGGTTTTAAATCAATTCCAGTTCAACAAAAAAGGGGTTTGAAAGACTTTCCCTTTTTCCCGGGGACTTTTTAAAATTTGGGGGGCAGAAAAGGTTTAATGGGCTACTGCGGTCCAGGGCAGGGATAGTTTAATGTCCAGTTTTAAAATAAAATGGGTGGTTCAAAAAACTCCTTTTTCCCGGCACTTTTTTAAATTTGAGGGGCAGGGCAGGTTTAAAAGGCATACTGTGGGGACAGAACAGGTATAGTCAATGTCCAGTTCAACTAAAATGGTGGTTGAAAGACCTTTTTTTCCGGCACTTTTTAATTGTGGGGGTCATGCAGGTTTGGGGCTCATGCTGTGGCCCAGGACAGGTATAGTCAATTGTCCAGTTCAACTAAAATGGGGGGTTTTCATAGACTCCTTTTCCCGACACTTTTAATTTGAGGGTCAGACAGATTTAAGGGTCATATTGTGGTACAAAAACAGGTATAGTCAATGTCCAGTTCAACTAAAAATGGGGGTTGAAAGACTCCTTTTTCCGCACTTTTTAATCTGGGTGTCATGCAGGTTTGGGGCTCATGCTGGGGCCCCCAGGACAGGCATAGTCAATGTCCAGTTCAACTAAAATGGTGGTTCAAAGATTTCCTTTTCCCGGCAATTTTTAATTTGAGGGTCAGACAGATTTAATGGTCATACTGTGGTACAGAACAGGTATAGTCAATGTCCAGTTCAACTAAAATGGTGTTGAAAGACTCCTTTTTCCGGCACTTTTTAATCTGGGGTCATGCAGGTTTGGGGATCATGCTGTGGCCAAGGACAGGTATAGTCAATGTCCAGTTCAACTAAAATGGTGGTTCAAAGACTCCTTTTCCCGGAAACTTTTTAATTTTGGGGGTCAGACAGTTTTAAATGGTCATACTGCGGTCCAGGACAGGTATAGTTAATGTCCAGTTCAACTAAAATGGTGGTTGAAAGACCCTTTTTTTCCGGCACTTTTTAATCTGGGTCATGCAGGTTTGGGCTCATGCTGTGGCCCAGGACAGGTATAGTCAATTTGTCCAGTGAAATTAAAATGGGGGTTGAAAGACTCCTTTTTCCGGCACTTTTTAATCTGCGTCATGCGGGTTTTGGGGGCTTATGCTGGGGCCCAGGACAGGTAATAGTCAATGTCCATTCAACTAAAAGGGTGGTTAAAGACTCCTTTTTCCGGGCACTTTTTAATCTGGGGTCATGCAGGTTTGGGGCTCATGCGTGGCCCAGGACAGGTATAGTCAGTGTCCAGTGAAACTAAAATGGTGGTTGAAAAGACTCCTTTTTCCGGCACTTTTTTAAATCTGGGGGTAAAGCAGGTTTGGAGCTCATGCTGCGTTCCAGGACAGGGATATTCAATGTCCATTTTCAAGTAAATGATGGTCAAATCATACTGCCTTCTGGCACTTTTTAATTTGTGGCTGGCTCATGCAGGTTTCAGGGTCACACTGTGGTGCAAGTCAGGGATAGTGAATGGTCTGTGATTTTTTTTCTGTGGCTTTTATAACCTAAGTGTGTTGCCTAGAATGTAGCACGTATCCATTTGACTGTTGTGGATGTTAATTCCAGCTTCTCCAGCCCTGTTTGGGTGTAAGAATGAAGGTGTTGTTGCTCTCCCATAGACTTTAATGGTCATCACTGACCATCGAATATCTTGTCGATGATGGTCGACTATCGACCATCGACCGATGTCGATGGCCAATGTAATCGCTCACCACTAAATCTGACGCCTAAGGCCTTGGTGTGTGAAAATCCTGGCCGATCCACGCCTGATTCATCTTGACAAAGGTCAGTCGTTCCACATTTCCCATGGACAAATGGGTTCTCCTTGGGATAACGATGGCCCCCGCCGCACTGAATACCTGCTCTGATGCCACACTACTGGCCGGGCCGGACAGCTTCTCCACTGCAAACTCGGCAAGTTGCGGCCACACATCCAGTTTGGCTGCCCAGTAGTCCAGCGGATCTTCTGACTGGGGTGGCAGAGTGTTGTCCAAGTAGGCCACAACCTGTTGGTTCAGGGTCTGCTCCAGGTCCTGCTGCTGTTGGCGACTGCCCTCCTCACTAGGCGGGTGAAGGATGCTGCTAATCAGTGAATCCAGACTTAGGTTGCTGCTGATGGAGCTGGTACTGGCCCGACCCCACCACCTTCCCACAGCAGCCGCGACAGTAGTACGTGAGCGCTGAGGAATCCCCCGGTCAGACCTGTCAGAGGAGGGATGATGCCACACATAGGCAGCGGCCAACTGACTACGGAGGATTTCTCTATAGTATTTGAGTTTGTCCTCCCTCTCAGCAGCTGGGAAAAAGGCTGCCATTTTGGACCGGTAGCGAGGGTCCAATAGGGTGGAGAGCCAGAAGTCATCCCTCTGCTGGATGATGACTATTCAGCTGTCACTAGCCAGGCAAATCAGCATGCTGCGGGCCATCTGCACAAGTGACTCCGAGGGATTCCCTGCCTCCATCTCCACTGTATACTGCCACGGTGCTTGCGGGTCATCTGCCTCGTCTTCCTAATCTCCATCTACCTCCTCCAGCTGCCCCCACTCCTCCTCTCTTGTCACCTGGGTAGAAAATCCACTTATTTCACCAGACAATGCTTCTGCTACAATGTCCTCCTCCTCCAGTTCAGTCGCCACCGGACTCATGTGGCCGCGAGATGTAGTCGCCACATCTCCAGTCCCCGACCCATACAGATTTTTCAGCATCTGTTCCAGGACATGAAGCTGTGGATTGATGTTATTCATCCCGTAGTATTGGCGACAGACAAATAACGTGGCCTCCTCAAATGGCCTCAGCAAATGGCAGGTGTCACACATGAGCTGCCACTGGCTGACATCAAAGTTACACAGGGGAGTACTCCTGTCCCACTGGATCATCAAAAAATCGTTAATGGTCTTTCTCTAGTCATACAGTCAGTCCAACATGTGCAGGCTTGAATTCCAATGGGTGGAAACATCGCATATCAGCGTGTGTTGGGGGAGGCCGTTCTGCTGCTGCAACTCGAGGAGGGTGTGCCTGGCTTTGTAGGGATGGATGAAGTGCATGCACAGTTTCCTGCCCATCTTCAGAATCTTCTGAAGATCGGTGGAAGTCTTCAGGAACCTTTTCACAACCAGATTGAACTCTTGCACCACGCAGGGCGCATGGACCATCCCTCCTCGGTGCAGCACGGACACCATGTTCCTCCCATTGTCTGTCACCATGGTTCCGATTTGCAGTTGGCCCGGAGAAAGCCACACATCGATTTCTTGCTGCATGACGCGGAGCAGTTCCTCCACTGTGTGACTTCGTTCGCCAGATGTAGAACTGCGTGACACCGCTGTGCCCTACACATGTATTATGATGAAGCAGTACTTGTGGAGACTGAGATGGTTGTGGTGGTGGAGGAGTAGGCGGACATTGGCGCAGGAGCAGCAGTTTGACAACGTGGAGGTGAAAGCGACATCTCCTGTCCAACTTTGTTATTGTGGCTTGGGCAGGAAAGCACATTCACACCAATTGGCCGTAAAGGACATGTACTGACTGCCCTGACCGACAGTTACTGCTTCAACACTCTATGCGGCCGTACACCTTAGAACAAACCGTTAAGCTCAAGGACTGTGGCCCCACCTTCTGTTCTACATATTTTGTGAAGGTGCTGGTACTGTCGACTGCCTTTTTGTAAAAGAAATTACGGCTTTGAACTCTCTCTGCTCGGCACAGGCCACACTAATCTCTGAACGGTGCAGAGTCCACCCATTTGGAAAGGGAGGGACTGCAGTACCAACAACTTGGACAAGGACATGGTCAGCATCTGGCACTTAGGATGGATTGGACGCATACTGTTGTCCTCTTTGCAAATGCCTCGTTGAACGACTGCTGGCACCATGAGTAAGCAATTAGCCTGGAGCATCTAATTGGGGAGATAGAAATGCAAAATATATAGAAACAGCTACCTTCCGCAGAGGTGGTGAGCCTTGACTGGCTGCAATGGCATGCGTGCCACAGGGCTCTGCTGCTACTGGCGACAGTAGATGGTCAAGCCCCTCGCCCCCCACTAGATATGGCCGAATTTCTCAAAAATTCGGTTCGGTCACTTTGCCGAATTTTCCTACAAAATTCTTTTCGGTCCGAATTACTTCGGCACGAATCACTTTAAAAAACAGCTTTTTCCAGGCTGCCCAGAGCCTGCAAGGTGCGAAGAACGTGTGCCCAAGCTTAAATATGCATAGGGAGCTTGATTTTCGGTCTTCATACAATGTTGTTTTAGTAAGACACTGGCAACATGACTGGCCCGCCGCTCCTTAGAATCGCTTCACTATAAATTTCCCTGGGCACTTAAGAGGGCAAAACTGACCAAAAAAATACCTTCAAGCGGGAATGTAGCCTTATAAAGTCTGCCTCGAAAGCTGGAAAAAACAAGCTGAGAGCTCAGGTGCAACATTAGTGATAGAGAGTGGAGGTGACGGCGGCAGCCACAGCAGCATGAGGTCAGGCAGTGGCACAATTACATTCTGGAGGCGGCAAAACAGGTATAAGGCACAGCATTGGTCACAATCACACAGTGGTTGGAGGTCAGGCAGCAGCAGCATAGGTCAGGCAGTGCCCAATGACATTATGGAGCAGAAAAACAGTATTAGGGCCCAGAGTGGCACAATCACACAGTGTGGGAGGTCCGGGGCAGCAGGTATGATGTCAGACAGTGGCACAATGGCATTCCGGAGGGGCAAACAGTAATTAGGGACCACAGAGGTGGCACAATGATACAGTGTTGAGGTCACGGCGGAGCAGTATGGAAGGTCAGAACAGTGGCACAATGAACATTATGGAGCGGAAAAACAGTATTAGGGCACAGTAGGTGGCACAATCACACAGTGTGATGTCACGGAGCGGCATGCAGAATGAGGGTCAGACAGTGGCACATGCATTCTGGAGGTGGCAAAAACAGTATTAGGGCCACAGAGTGGCACAATCACACAGTGTGAGCAGATTGTCACGGCGGCAGCGAGACTATGAGGTCAGGCAGTGTCACAATGACACTTATGGAGGCGGGCAAAACATTAATTAGGGCCACAGGAGAGGCACAATGATACAGTGTGGAGGTCACGGTCGCATCAGTATGAGGTACACAGACAGTGGCACAATGAACATTATGGAGGCGGAAAAACAGTATAGGGCACAGATGGCACAATCACACAGTGTGTAGGTCAGCGCGGCAGCAGTATTGAGGTCAGGCAGTGGCATACCATGACATTATGGAGGCGGCAAAACAGTAAAAGGCCACAGAGTGGCACAATGATACAGTGTGGCGGTCACGGCGGCAGCAGTATGAGTTCAGACCGTGGCACAATGACATTATGGGAGGCGGATAAACAGTATTAGGGAACAGAGTGGCAACAATCACACAGCGTAGGATGGTTCACGGCGGGCAGCAAGTATGAGGTCAACAGTGGCACAATGGCATTCTGGAGGTGCAACACAGTATTAGGCACAGAGTGGCACAATGATAAGCAGTGTGGATGGGTCACGCGTCAGCATTATGAGGTCAGACAGTGGCCACAATGACAATTCTGGATGTGGCAAAAAACAGGAGTAGCCACAGTGTGGAGGGCACGGCAGCACCACGCAGCAGCATGAGGTCAGACAGAGGCACAATGACACAAGTGTGGAGGGGCACGGACAGGAGTCAACAGCAGCAGCAATGAGGTCAGAGAGTGGCACAATGACATTCTGCAGGTGGCAAATAGTATGTATGCCACAGATCGGGCACAATGACTGAAGTGGGGAGGTCACGGCGGCAGCAGCATGAGTGACCAGCAGTGGCACAATGACAGAGAGTGGAGGTTGAGACAGATCAAGCAGCAGAGGTCAGGAGAGTGGCACAATGACATTCTGGAGTGGCAAAATAGTAATAGGCCACAGAGGCGGCACAATGACTGAGAGCGAGGTTCACCGGCGGCCAGCAGCATTAGGTCATGCAGTGGCACGAATGACAGAGAGTGGAGTGATGACAGGAGCACCAGCATGAGGTCAGAGAGTGGCACAAGACATTCTGGAGGTGGCAAAACAGTACCAGGCCGCAGAGTGGCACAATGACACAGTGTGTATGTCACGGCAACAGCAACAGCAGAAGCAGCATTGAGCACGATAGAGTGGCACAATGACAGAGAAGTTGAGGGTGGGTGGCAATACCAGTCCCTGTAAAGACGGTGGTAGGCAGATGGAGAAACTATCAGCAGATTGTGGCATCAGGCGGGTGGCGCATCAGAATAGTGGCTGAGCAGTAGTTTGACCCCCAGATGACGCCTAAGGCATGTGTGTGGAAATCCTGGCCGATCCACGCCTGATTCATCTGTGACAAAGGTCAGTCTTTCATCATTTCCCGTGGACAAGCTGTTTCTCCTTGGGTAACGATGGCCCCCGCCGCACTGACCAACCGCTCTGATGCCACACACTGGCCGGGCATGACAGCTTCTCCACTTGCAAAACTCGGCAAGTTGCGGCCACACATCCGTATTGGCTGCCAGTAGTCCAGACGTTATCATCCTACTGGGGATGGCAGAGTGCAAGTCGGCAAGTAGGCCACCACCTGTTGGGTTCAGGGATGCTCCATGTCCTGCGCTAGCTGCTGCTGCTGGGACAGCCCTCCTCACTAGCGTGAAAGGACGCTTGCTCATTAAGTGACTCCAGACATTGGTTACTGCTGATGGAGCATTGGTACTGCACCTACCCGCCCCACCTCCCCCACAGCCGGCGGCAGTAGTACGGTGAGCGCTATGAACCCCCCGGTCAGACCTGTCAGAGGGAGGGGACGATGCCGCACATAGGCATGCGGCCAACTGATTACGGAGCGATTTCCCTATAGTAATTGAGTTTGTCTCCTCTCAATAGCTGTGAAAAAGGCTTCCCATTTTGGACCGGTAGCCGAGGGTCCAATAGGGGTGAGAGCCAGAAGTCAACCTCTGCCGAAGCTGACTATTCGGCTGTCACTAAGCCAGGCAAATAAGCATGCCTGCGGGACACATCTGCACAAGTGACTCCGAGGGGCTCCCTGCCTCCATTTCCACTGTATACTGCCACGGTGCTTGGGAGGTCATCTGCTCGTCTTCCTCATCTCCAACCCCTCCTCCGCAGCGTCCTGCTCCTCCTCTTCTTGTCACCTGGGTAGAAATCCACTCATTTCACCAGACAATGCTTACTTCTGCTCCAATGTCCCCTCCTCCTCCACCTCCACCTCCAGTTCAGTCCCCACCGGACTCATGTGGCCTACGAGATGTAGTCGCCACAACTCTCCAGTCCCCTGCCCAGACAGAATTTTTCAGCATCTGTTCCAGACATTAAGCAGTGGAATGACTTAGTTCATCCCATAGTCCCTGCGACGAGCAAATAACGGCCTCCTCATGGCCTCAACGAAACTGGCAGGGTGTCACGCATGAGCTGCCACTGGCTGACATCAAAGTTACACAGGAAGATTTCTGTTCTGCCTGGATCATCAAAAAATCGTTAATGGCCTTTCTCTGTTCAAAGTCGTCCAACATTGCAGGCTTGATTCCAGCGGGTGGACACATCGCATAGCAGAGCGTGTTGGGGGAGGCCGTATCTGCCCCGCCGCAACTCGAGGAGTGGTTTCCTCGGCTGTTGTACGTAATGATAAAGTGCATGCACAGTTTCCTGGCCATTTTCAGATGTTCTGAAGATGGTGGAGAGACCTCAGGAACGCTTTTTACAACCTTATTGAACACGTGCGCCATGCAGGCTGCATGGACCATCCCAGCCTCGGGCAGCGCGGACACCCATGTTCTCCCATTTGTCCGTCAACCAATGGTTCCGATTTGCAGTTGGCGCGGATAAAGCACACATCGCTTTCTTGCTGCATGACGCGACATTCCTCCCCTGTGTGACTCGATCGCCGAGGCAAGCTAGGTGTAGAACTGCGTTGACACCGCTGGTGCCCTACACATGGGTATGATGGAGCAGTACATGTGGATGCTGAGATGGTGGTGGTGGTGAAAGTAGGAGGAGGGCGGAACATTGCGCGAGGAGCAGCAGTTTGACAACGTGGAGAGAAAGCGGCGTCTCCTGTCCAATGTTGTTGGTGTGCCTGGGTCAGGAAGCACATTCCACACTCAGTGGGGCCTAAAGACATGTACTCCCTGACCGTAGTTACAGCTCCAGACGTCCGCGCTGCCGAGTACCTTGTAAGCAAACCGATGAAGCCAAGGACTGACCCACTTCTGTTCTAATGATTTATGAAGTGCTGGTACTGGGCCTTTTGAAAGAAGAAATACGGCTTGGAACTCTCCATCTCGGCTCGGCACAAGCCATTAGTTCTCTGAATGTGCAGAGTCCACCATTTGGAAAGGAGGTACTGCAGTACCAACAACTTGGACAGGAGCACGGTCAAATCTGCAGCACCATAGGATTGCTTGGATCGCATACGTTGGACTCTTTACAATGCCTCTTCTGAACTAGAAAAAAAAACGACAGCTGGCGCCATGAGTAGCGAGGAGCAGGAGCATCTGGAAAGCGGAGAGGATGTCAAAGAGAAACAGCATCCTCTGCATATGGTGGTGGAGCCTTGACTGCTGAAATGGCATGCGTGCCACTGGCCGCTGCTGCTGCTGGCAGCGGCTAGGAAGGACCCACCACATCAGAGCCACGTTTCTTCCTCCAGGCCACCGATGGGGTGAACGCTGCATGTGTTGACGCAGGGGCCTTGTGCAACGTTAGCTCCCTGTCCACGCTTCACTTTCTCAGCCCCCAAAGATTTCTACATAAACCCATAATTCGGCTCCTCCGGTGTCTTAGTAAAGAATCTAACTCCACACCGCCGAGTAGCTGATTTTACGCAACGGCTCCGCACGAGTGACACTGCCGCCGCTGCCCATTCGTGAGGGACCCCTGTGCCGCTATGTCTTGAACCTGCGAAGCGGGTTTTCTACCCCGTGAGAGGGACGCTTGCCTCCCGACCTCACACTGCTGCTATTACCCTGCTGACTCACGCCACAACAACCCACTTTGCTGGCTGCGCCGATGCCTGACGCGGCAAGCTGACGCCCCTCTTCTCCTGACGATGATGAAGCCCTTGCTTCACCCGGCTTCCCAAGTGGCGGTCGCTACATCATCATCTATTTGTGTTTCATCGTCACTACTGTCCTCAACACCGGACTTGGTAAGCCGAGGCTGACCTCTCACCACATGACCACCCAAGCCACTCTCCACATCATACTTTGCCGCCTACTCTGCAAGGAAGCTGGGATATTTGGCCCCATTTTCTTTCTTCGCTGCCACGAGCTGCTGACTTCCCTCCTCAAATTGTGTCATCCTCGCTATATAGTGGCGCGAGCCTGCAGTACCACATAGTAAATCCGCTGGCTTGAGGGAACTGATGGGGAGACAGAGGCGGGCTGAGACAGGTGAGGGCCGCTTACCCGCCTCCCTGGCCATGCCAACTAAGAGTTGTGTCTGAGGTTCCCACCGACTCTTGGCTGGGTTGTCCAGATGTCATCTGGAGGAAAGAGGATGACGCTATAGTCAACCATCAAGGAACCCTTGGGTTTGCTGAAGCAACACACGGCCGCTAGAACAGCGGCAGTTGTGGCCTCCACCGAGTGACTCCTGGCTGCGACTTCCCCTCGTTGCTGTGCTGGGCGACCTGGGCCCGTTTTCTCAGAAATGTTTGTGCACTAGCCACTCGCAGTTGCAGAGCCCGCCACCTCGCTGTCTGACAGACTGTGGGTTCTAAAATGGACAGACACAGTTTGATGAAGCTATCTTGTATATGATAGATATACACCCCTGTTTTGTGGACTCCAAAGAACCAGTAACAAGCTTGGGTAACCCTTGGATATAATTGCGCACCACAAAATGGCCAGGAAAAATTCACTTGATGTGTTCGTTTACAAGCTCTGTGTGTTTTTACTAAATGTAAAAGCACAAACAGGCTTATTTAACCAGTGCGCTTGTGAATTATCTACAAGAAAAATGTATATAATTTCGGTGTTGAAAAATACGGTTTTATTTTTGTCAGCACACCATGCAAAACAACGCGTAATTAACCCCTGGATGTAAATTGCGCCAAAGAATTGAGCCGCACAAACTAGTAGCTTGTAGCGTGTTACAATTGCGTGGTTTTTCTACTCCACACAACAGAGATACACGTTTGTAATTATGCCTTTGCTATTGTGAATTAGGGCTACCAAAAAAAATATATATAGATTTTGCGTTGAAAAAGGACGGTTTATTTTGTCAGCACACAGCAAAACAACGCTTTAATTAACCCCTGATGTAAATTGCGCCAAAGAATTGAGCCGCCCCCCCCCCACAAACGAGTAGCTTTGTAGCGTGTACAATTGCGAGTTTTCTCGCCACACAACAAAGATACATGTTGTAATTAGCCTTTGCTTGTGAATTAGGCTACCAAAAAAATATATATATATTTGGCGATTGAAAAAGACCGGTTTATTTTTGTCAGTCCACACCAGCAAAACAACGCTTAATTACCCCCGTGTATGTTAAATTGGCGGCCAAAGGAATTGAGCCCGTCACTAACTAGTAAGCGTGTTACAATTGCGTGTTTTCTACGCCGAACACACAACAAGAGATACAGTTTAATTTTTATCCTTTGCATGTGAATTAGCTACAAAAAAAAATATATATTTGGCGTTGAAAAAGAACGGTTTATTTTTGTCAGCACACCAGCAAAACACCGCATAATTAACCCCTGGATGTAAATTGCGCCAAAGAATTGAGCCGCACAAACTATTAGCGTGTACAATTGCGTGTATTCTACACCACACACCCTCAACAAGATATACATTTGTAGTATTAGCCTTTGCTTGTGAATTAGGCGACCAAAAAAAATATATATATTGTGGCGTTGAAAAGACGGTTTATTTTGTCAGCACACCAGCAAAAACAACGCTTAATTAACCCTGATGTTAAATTGCGCAAAGGAATTGACTCACAAAAACTAGTAGCGTGTACAATTTTGCGTGTTTTCTTCTACGCCACACAACAAGAATCCAGTTGTAATTAGCCTTTGCTTGTGAATTAGGCTACCAAAAAAAATATAATATATTTGCGTTGAAAAAAGGACGGTTTATTTTGTTCAGCACACCGAGCAAAACAACGCTAATTAACCTGGATGTAAATTGCGCCAAAGATTGAGACCGCACAAACTAGTAGGCTTTGAATACGTGTTACAATTGCGTTTTTCTACGCCACAGCAACAAGAATACAGTTGTAATTAGCCTTTCTTGTGAATTAGCTACCAAAAAAATATAATATATTTGGGCGTTGTAAAAATACGGGTTTATTTTGTCATACACCAGCAAAACAAACGCATAATTACCTCCTGGATGTAAATTGCGCAATATAATTGAGGGCCGCACAAACTAGTAGCGTGTTACAATAGCGTGTTTTCTACGCCACACAACAAGAGATACAGTTGAAATTAGCCTTTGCTTGTGAACTATAGCTACCAAAAGAAATATATGTAATATTTGGCGTTGAAAAGACGGTTTTACTTTTTGTCCAGCACACCAGCAAAACAACGCTTAATAACCCCTGGATGTAAATTGCGCATAGAATTCTACAGCCTAAATGAAGTGGAGTATTTGTATTGTAAAAACGCTGTTTCTTTAAATGATACAACAGGAACTGGCTTAGATCCCACTTGTATATTGAAATGTTATACTCAGGCTGCAGTGGACGCACACAGGATTTCAGATCCAATACCCCAAAAAAATACAGAAATAGACATCAGAGAACAGTCTCTGAGACAAGCGGAGGACACCCACAGAAATCTCTGTATAAAAACTCAGTTCTTCAGAAAGCGCTATCACCCGCAGCAGCACCTTCCCTGTCAGTACAGTGAGAGAGTGTGAGCTCCCATCGGCGCAGCTCGGTCTTATATAGAGCGGTGACGTGCACACGAATCCTTCCGTCACTGATTGGCTTCATCTCTGCACATGTCATGGCAGGCTATGCCCCTTCTTCCTCCCAGATTGCTTTGCCCCCATGTAAGCGCCATGTGCTCGCAGCCATTTTACAATCAAAAGCACACTTCGTTCACCGACCCGACAGTACCCCAAAGTTCGACATCCTCGTCCGAACCGAAGTTTCCTTCCTGAAATTCAAACGAATTCCCACTTCGATAGAAATCAATTCGCCCACTCTCTATCACCACATCTGGAGCACGTTTCTTCCAGGGCCGGCGGATGGTGACGCTGCATGTGTTGACACAGGGCCGTGGTGCCACTTAGCTCCTGGCCATGGCTTCAACTTTCGCCTACAGATCTACATATACCCATATTCGGATCCTCCTGGTGTCTTTAACAAAGAACTGCCACACTGCGACTATCTGATTTTACCGCCAATGCTCCGCACTGAGTGACTACGTACCGCCGCTGTCTCGCTGAGCCCTGTGCCGCAACTTTCTTTGGACCTGCGAAGGCGGGATTTCTACCCCTGTGGCCGCTTGGCTCCCGACCTCGCACTGCTGCTACCCTGCTGACTCACGGCCCCATCACTACCCACTTGCTGGCTGCGCAGCTGCCTGAGGCGCAGCTGAACGCCCTCTTCCTCCTGACGATGATGAAGCCTTGCTTCATACCCGACACCCATGTGTGTCAGCACATCATCATCGATATTGTTGATCTTCACTGCTATCCTCCTCACTGTCTTGGTAAGCAGAGGCTGACCGCTCACAACATGACCTCCCATGCCACTCTCCACATGCTATACTTTGCCACCTACTGCAAAAAGCCAGGGATATTTGGCCTCCATTTTCTTCGCTTCCAGTAGCTGCTGACTGTCCTCCTCAAATTGTTCATCCTCTCTGTATAGTGGCGCTGAGCCCAGACCAAATTGTAGATCGCTGGCTGGAGGAACCGATGTGACAAAGGTGGGTTGAGGGATAGGTGGAGAGCCGCTGACCCGCTCTCGGGCCAAGCCTAGTAAGGGTGGTGTCTGACGTTCCCACGGCTCTTGGCTGGGTTGGTCAGATGCCATCTGGGAGGAATAGATGACCTAGTCACCAATCAAGAACCCTTGGTGTTGCTGATGAAAAAACAAACGCGCTAGATGACAACCCACCCGGGCAGTTCTGGCCTAAACAAATGACCCCTGCTGCGACGACCGCCTTATGTACTGTGACCTGTGCCTGCTCCATGAATGTTTTGTGCCACTGCCAACTCACGCATGTGAAGATCCTGCCACCTCTCGTTCTGACATACTGTTTGTTTAAAATGTACAGACTCTTTTAATGAAGATATCTGTATATGATAAATACACACCCTGTATTTGATTCCAAATGAACCCAGTACAAGCTTGGTAACCCTTGGGAAAGAAATCTGCGCTCGCACAAATGGGGCAGAAAAATTTACTTGTATTTGCTGTTTAAACTTCCGTGTATTTTACTGAATAGAAAAGTGGCAAAACAGGCTTACTTAACCTTCGGATATAAAATATATGCTACAGCAACATTTCTCTTTGGCGTTGAAAAACACCGTTTCTTTTACTGACTACGACAGTAGAAGAAGAATGCTTAATTAACCCTTGGATCTAAATTGCACAAAGAAATGAGCTACCAAAAATTACCAGCTATGTAGCGTGTTAAAACGACGTGTATTTTAATGACCACAACAGCAGAAAAAAAACTTAATTAACCTGCGGATAATATTTGTGCTACAGGCCATGAATTTATTCTTTGTCGTTGAAAAACTCTATTTATTTTACTGAATACAACACAAACTACAACAGCAGAAAAAACGCTTAATTAACCTGGATCTAAGTTTCGCACAAGCAATGAGGAGCCAAAAATTAACCAGCATTGTAGCGTGTTAAAACTCGTGTAATTTTACGTGACCACCACAGGCAGAAAAATAGCTTAATTAAGCCTCAATATGATTTATGCTACAGAAAATTTCTTCTTGCATTGAAAAACACCATTTATATTTTACTTACCACAGACAGCAGAAAAACGCATTAATAACTCCTTGGATCTAAGTTGCGCAAAAGAAATGAGCTGGCCAAAAAATTAAGATGGGTATTTGGATTGTAAAAACGCTGTTTCTTAATTGAATACAACCGCAACAACAGGCTTAGATAACACCTAGGGATATTCAATGTGCTCAAGAACTGAGCAGATAGCATTAAAATGTATAGGAAGCTGAATTGGACGCATCACTGGACTCAATTCCAACTACCCCACAAAATCAAATAGAACGTTAAGAGAAGCAGTGACACCCCCCAAAAAATCGCTGTATAAAAGGATCTTTTTTTGTGTGAGATCTCTAATACTGAGCTGCAGCATATACAAACGACACAGAGAGCAGTGGAACTGCAGCGTCGCGCCTGACTTATATAGTGCGGTGACCGTCACAGAAATCTCCGCCGGTCTCTGATTGGCCTTCATCTCTGCACATGTCATTTAAGGTACTCCTCTCTTCCTCACAAGTTCTTTTGCCTCTTGTCACGCATGTGCTGCAAGCCATTTATCAATTAAAACACGCTTCGTTCTCCTGAATCACCCCAAACTGTCGACTTCGTCAGAATCAAGTTTTCCTGAAGTTCTTAACGAATTCCCACTTCATCAGAATCGATTCGCTCCATCTCAAATTGTGGAACATTAATGTCAATAGATTTTATTATACTGTTTACTGTGCAACATAAGTTATAACATTTAGTGTATTTTTCAATTCTTATTGTGATAATAGCAACTAACTTTTTTATGTTAAATTTTTGATGCTTTAATAAAAACTAATGTTTGTCTTATCCACAATTCATCTTTTCTGCTACATTATAATTGGCTTCTTTTTTTGCAGTTATATCGGAATTGTTCTGTACATCAATATATCAACTATTGTAATAATTGAGGCAGGCATGTATCTTTCGAGATGGCCTGTATGTTGCTGCAAACGCTGAAAGTGGCCCCCTCTGAAAAATGGCTCTGTGGGGAGCGGAAATATGTCCTGTAACATTTGGAAATAAAGAAGCACAGTTCTTCACTGTTACCATGTATGAGTGCTGCTATTTTTTTCCATGGATTTCTCCTTTCGAGCCTTAATACAAGGCTCAACATGACTGGCACCCTGCTTTTTTTTTCCATTTATTTCTTTATTTTTGTGCATGTTACTTTGGTTATAATGTATAAAATTGACATCGTTTAATATTCTATATTTTCATTGCCCCTTTGCACTCCCATATGTTTTAAATTTTTACCTAACTATAACAAAATGCCTACTTTTTATGTATTCCACATAATTCATCATAAATACTAAAGATCATAACATTTTAATTTAGACCATCCATAAAAACACCACTCACATATAGTCCCTAATCACCCCTGAGGAAGCCTGTGTCATGTAGTGAAACTATGGTCTAGGGTACGGGTGATGGCTAAGCTAAGGCTAATGGCTTTGTTATTTTAATATAATTTCACTTATTACTGTTAATATTTGTAGTGAGAGTATAATGCCAGATAACACCACTAACTGAATATAAATTTGAAACAGTATCTGATAGGAGCAGTAGCAGAGATAATAATATGAAAGAGATTCAAGCTAGTCGTAAATAGGCCCTTATCAGCAAAGGAGTGGAGTGGCGTTTTTTTAAAGTGGTCTAAAATAAATGTTATATTTTAGGTTTTTATAATGTGAATATATAAAAAATAAGCTATTTGTTTAGTCTTAGGTTAAAAATTGAAATATAGAATTATTGTCTATATTTCAGCTAGATATTTTTCCTTTTTTTTCCCTTGCATATATGGACACATATTGTAAGTGAATAGTTTATTTTATAAAGGGCTTATAATTTTCAATAAACTAGTGCTCATGCATTATAATCTATTTTATACAGCTTGGTATATATACACTATTGCATGCACTGGGAACAAGTATACCAAGCAATAGCTTTTACAGGTATCTTTAATATCCTGAATTTTTGGATATAAAAATGAAGTTGGTATTCAAGGCACACCTATATAAACTAGACATATCACAATGGGATTTGTATGAAGTAACAATATAAGTTCTGTGTAATGCACATTTTGCAACCTCTAGAAATTAAAATTTACACAAGTTAATAGCAATTCTATCATTGCATATTTAGACAATCAGATTTAATTTGAGGCTTACTGTAAACGAATATGTCACAGTCACTTTTCTGCTGTAGAGAAGTAAAGCGGTGCAGGGGTTAATCCTCTAGTTGGTCGACACACCCAGGGAGAAGCCTGACTGCTGAACATTAAGATTGACAGATCGATCCCAATCAGGTCAGAGGTTTGGTGTGGTCGCACAGGCCATAGAGAGCCCGTGAGGCCACAACAATCAGCTGGCGGGGGTGGTGTCCGGGTACCGCCTCAATTAAACTGGCTCAGTGAATCTGCCTTTGCTTGTGAAGGATATCCCTAGCGTTATCCACCTCCCAGTTTCCTTCGTTGCTTGTTTACACCTGTTCACTTGACCTCGGCTTGCTTCTGTCGACTTTGTTTTTCTTGGCTATCTGATTTTTTGTACCGTGTACCATCCCTGTGTTGACCCGTGGCTTGCATCCTGTTATTCTTCTGGTTCTCCGATTTGTCTTTGTCGTACCCGCGACGTTACCCGACCCGGACTGTCTGACTCTACATTCCCCTGACGGCCCTGCAATTAGGCAGCAATAGGGACTGTCGTACAGTTGGGTGTCTGCCCAGCTAGGGCAGCAACGCCAAGTAGGTTAGGGACAGTGGGTTGGGTGCAGTCAGGGCCCACGCACCTCCTCTGACGTGAACAAATATAATATTTTTAAGGATTTTTTTTTTTTTTTTTACAAGTGGAGCAAGAAATATAACCCTTATGTAAATAGTTAAGTTAAAGGAGTGGTCCATTTTATTTTTTTTTATTTTTTTGCTGCTGTGCTGTAATTAAAGAAAAACTCATACTCACCTTTGTATTTGGCCTTTGTTCCAGCAGTTATGCTTCCTCATCAGTCTCCCTTGTTCTTCTATTTATGTCCTACACCCACTGGTTGGTTTATATCCACTGCAGTCACTAATTAAGGCTGCTGCGGTCACAATGACGTTCACATTAAGGGCCCTGTTTCACACGGCTTATTTGTTCCAGACGGACTGGCGCCGTATTCCGCGCGGCGGATTTGCGCTCCAATACGGCGCCAATCCGACGGAGTCATTACGGTAATCCACTGCTCTCATAGAGAACAGTGGATTCCGTCGCTCCTCCCCCGCTCGGCAAATCCGCCGCGGGGGGAGAAAGTGACATGCACATTAATTTACGGCGCGGACGCGCCGTAAAACAATGCATTGTCTTATGGGGCCGGGAATCGGCGCCCCCAGCCGCGCTCCGGCCCCGGCCCCCGTCCTCCCGCCCCGTATCACGGCGTATTTGTGCGCTCAATACGCGCACAAATCCCGCCCGTGGAATTAGCCGTGTGAACAGGCCTCATTGGCTCCAAGTGTGATGTCAGACTATGTACACTTGACTGGCTTCAGAGAACGTGACCTGCATTGATACAAACATTCTTGGACAAAGTGAAAAAAGAACAGAGGAAACTGACAGGAGTATCCACACCTAAAACAAGGTTTTATTTTTTTTTATTTTACTACAGCATCAACAGAAATTTAACTACAAAACAAACAGTGGTCAACCAATTTAATAAGGCAAAAGGCTTTATATTGGAGTTAACTGGCGTAAATGAAAGAGTGCAATTAAATATGGAAAAGGCACCTTATAAACTCCTAGCTTTGGATATTTTCTCTCTCACTCTTAGTGTTGAAGTTCAGGCGATAATAGCTTGAAACATAGCTCCGGAGAAAATTAGTAAATATCATCCTTAAAATAATTAATAATGTACATTCAAAAATGTTTGTTAACATATAAGTCTTCAAACAGAATTACCAAAGCAGAAAATTAATACTGTGTCCAGAGTTGAAAAACTACAGCGCTATGATGGATTGATACAGTTGGTGGCTATTTGTCTGAAATCCACATTACAGCCTTATTAAAAAAAATGTTTAATTCAAATTTGTTTTTCATGATAATTTTGCTTTTTTGTATTCTCTTTGACTATTTTTTATACCCACATTGAGTGTTCCCTAAAAGATAAAACACATCAATTTTAAAATAATAATAATGTAGCTTGCGGTTGCAGGCACATAGTGAACAGATTCAAAATTTATATTTTTTCTGTAATCTTTTATCCACTAAAAATATTCTTTCCTGTTTTGTGAGGTTTGGTTGAGAATTTTTAATTTGCTTGTTTATATTATTTACACCATTTGAGAACATGCATACCGGCATTTTCCCACATTTTTTTTTTTTTGTTGCTATCCCAATAGGCATAACTTTTTTCATGTAATGGATGTGTGTATGTGGGGAGGTGGGGGCTGAGTATTTCAATTTTTAATGCAATATTTTTATTTGTTTCTTATCTTACAGGGAAACTTCATAGTATTTCTGTGTTTTTGATTTGTTAGTAATCAAAAAACAACCTACATAAGCACAACTAAATTAATGATGTAACTTTGGGTGAATTTTTTTTTGGCAATCCCTATTGATTTCCCTTTGTAAAATTCTGTGCTTCAAAACACGCATATGCACATAGAATAGACATGCAGGTCCTAACAAGCCATTTAACACATTAAATAACCAATAAAAAAAATAACCATCATGTGCACTAACGGTGTGTATTCCATGGACAACAGTGGGATACTATGTTGCATTTAGTTTGTTGCATTTTTGGATCTAAAGTGAGTATAAAATGTACATTTATGCATCAAAGATAAGCATTAAAAAACACTGTAGTAACTCAGCCTCAGAGTGAAAGTATTTAAACAGTCTCCCATGTCCCCTTTATGGTGCTCATTATCAGAAGTCAGAAATTTTAACCCCTATAAGTTTAATCAGAAAAATACACAAAATTGTTGTTTAAGAAGTTGGAATTTGTTAAGCAGAGATTACTATTAATATTTTTTTTTTATTCATTTTATACACAATACTTATTTTAATAAGCATGGAGCTATGTACTTAACTTTTACTTGCTCACTTATACATAATTTTTCGTTAAACACTACATGGACATTTGAATATGTTTTAAATTAATTATACTAAGTCATTATCATAAATCAGATAAAACAGCTTATTCCATTTAGTGACGCCATGCTTCACAAAAGGTAGACTTCTGCAGAGAAATTAATCACTCTGTAATGACTGTTTAGAGCTATTCCTTCAGTTTGTCCAAGCCACTTAAATATGTCTCAGTGATAAGACCTAGAGGTTCTTTACCTCCTGAGAACAAGTTCAATTTTTCATATATAGCACAAACATTATCACGCTTCCATGAAATCACAATAAATATTCTTCACTATTACTTGTGAATCTAAAAAAAACTCCTGCTGATTGATTGAGAGTGTTAATAAATTTGCTTGAGTTTGTAAAATTTATATCACCTGAAGAGAACTTATCCCAGATTTCATTATACTACCTAAATCTGATTACATTTGTCTGATGGCTGTTTTTATCACTGATCATTGTACAAATTATATGTTGAGTTTTAAGGTAAACCAACAAGATATGTAACAAGTGCCAACTAAATGAAGTTTTTTAAAATCTAATAAAAACATTGCTGATAAACATTGAAAAAATATTCGCATAAGATATGTCTCTAATGTGTAAGTTTCTGTAAAGTACAATGGAAATGCTGTGATTATATATCATTAATGAAACTTGGTGTCATTTAACTAATGATTTTGCTTAACATACCAGCAGTTTTCATGCAAAACCAACAGGTACTCCACAGTGTTTTTTCAGTTTCCCAGCAATAATAGAACCAACTCATATTTTAGTCGACTTAACTTTATTTTGAGAGGATCTATCAAGAGAAAATTACTTACTTTTGTCATGTAAAACACATGCTTCCTAAGTTTCTGTATCACACGACCTATATGAAGGCAAATCTTGAAAGTTTACAGATTTTTCCTCTGAGCCTGAGCACTTCACAAAAAGACTGACACTCAGGCCCACAGGGTAAAAAGGGAAACTCTGAGCCCCTGAGCATGACAGATCTGTGAGTTTGCTTGAAACGTCATATCATCAGTTGGAAAGGCAGAGATAAAGAAGTAAAAAGCAACGAGGTATAAAAAAATGTACAGCAGAGCAATGTCGCATCGAACTCAGAGCACTCCAAATATGCTCATACTGTGAACAGGCCATTTTTTTTTTTTATTACATAAGGAGTTTACTGTATATTATTGCCTGATGTGAAGATTTAAGTTGTGTATCTTGTCCATATGTTAATCACACATGACCATACGTTTTTTACAAAACAGATATTTTGCTGCAGTAATTATGATGCAAATATCCTCAATGCTTTAAATCCTATGAAAGTGAAATATGCAGATATCCCTCTCTAGGATTGCAAGCACAGATCTTAAAAAGTATGAGAAATTTAAATCTGAAATCTGCATATATTTCATAAATTTTAAAAAATTGTTGGAAATGAAGAAGCTATTGCCAATGAAATATGGTAAAACCAAATTATTTTTTTTTCAAATTTAGAGCTTTTATGGTAAAAAAGATATTGCGCTCACCATTAATGTGTTTCCTTTTTTAAATATTATTACAAATATTTAAAAAAAAAATAACATACTTAAAGGCGGTAAACAGGAATTTTTTTTGGATAATTAGTAAATTGTGTGCTACAAATAGGGGTTATTATATGCCTTTTTTTAAATTTTTAAAACTTTTTAAAAACTTTTTTTAATAAAAAAGGGAAAAAGGTAGTTAGAGACATCAAACAAAAAAAAAGCTTTAAAAGAAGACGTGAGGAATAAACGGGGTTATCTAAAACCCAGAGGCAAAAAGAAAACCTTGCCTAATAGGTCTCTGTTCTGCTCTAATGCAGTTCGCTAGTTGGTGCACTTTAAACTCACCATCTTTTTCAGTGAACCCCACACCCTTTACTGAAGTCAAACCCCTTTTAAGGATAGGGTGCAGAATGTCTAAAAAAACTGCCTGAAACACTAAAAATTTGGCTAAAGCGGTCCCAACGTTATTTTGTGAAAATTTGGGCCAAAATTCGGGCACAACTGTCTTGATAAATCTGTCCCACTGTCTAAAAATGTGTAAGATTTATCACAGTGGCTTTTGATGATTAGTAAATGGCGCAGCTTAGATTTTGTCTTTTTTTAACCCCAACTTTTATTTGCCACTTTCTAAAAACCAGAATTTTGGCCTATTTTTTGGTCATTTTGGAGCATGTGTCACAAAAATCCCACTTTTTTGTGAATCCTGCCCACATTTTTTGCAATGCCACACTACTATGTTGGAGAGTGTGAAAAAAGTGTCTGAACCCATAATAACAATTCTTGGCCCATTTTAAGACACCCTTTTTGGCACAATCACAATTTAAAAAAAGGGCCACTGTCCGTATGTAGAAACTATCCTTTTAACTTTCTTCGCAAAATTTTTTTGGGGGTTTTTTTTGACTAAAGAAAAAATCCAAATATCTGAATGCCTTTTTTTTGGGTAGATGCATTTTTTTGAAAAGTTTTTTTGCAGCACTTTTTTAAGTAATGTAAACTATTAAAGAGGTCCCCTTTTTATGAGGAGAAAATACTAAAAAAGTCTTTAAAAAAGAGAAAAAAAAAAATTCCACCAATTCCTAATACAGTAACAAAAGCTATAAAAATTAAAAAGGGCATCAACACAAAATGCCCTTAAATTATTAAAAAGTGCAAATAAAAACCCTTTTTGGGTATTCCAAAAATTGATTGCTGAGATATCCCACATAAAACAGGAAAAAACATAGCATATAAATTAAATAAGAAAATGTCAATGCTCCATGATTTAAATAGTCAGCACTTATACAGTACAAAATCTAGGCAGCCAATTCAATAATAAAAAACATAAAACAACAAAAAACGGGGAAAAATTTTTTTAAAAGCGTTAATTATAAACCCTTGAAAAACGCAAAAAAAATAAAGACAACACCATTTAAAAAATGTGTAAAATTCTTTTTCTTTTTTACCCATTTTAATTCTTTTAAAAAAATCTATGTTGAAATTCAAAAGGTCAAAAAAATTTTACATTTTAAATTCGCATAGCAATTGTTTTTCCATGCCCATACTATTCATATATAGAAAACACATACGTATAACAGGATATAACATAGTAGTACGACATTAAAAGTATTACATTTTTAAAAAAAATTTTAAAATAACTGTTTAATATATTTTTACCCATCTTTTTTTTAAAACAGAAATTTCTATAGTTTATGCCAAAAAAAACGTTTTCTGAATTTTTTGTTGAAAAAATATGTCAGCTTAAAGCTGCAAAAATTTCAGATTGTGGCACAAAGGGGCAGTGACCCAAAAGTGCCACATTTAAAGAAAAGAGGGCCCGCCTCCCTTTAAAAAATTTCCCCCCAAAAATTTAACTCAACTAAAAGAACCCTTTTATTTTTTCAACCAAATTTTAGAAAATTTCCCCCCCTGAAAGCTGAGGACAAAAAGAAACTGATGGGGGGATTCAAAAAGGAAAAATTTTTACAAAACTTTTAATAACCAGGAAAAAAGGATGCATGGGTTTTTAAAAAAGGGGGTTTTTTTATTTTCCTGTTATCTTGGGGTGTTTTTAAAACCCCTGCTTGTAAAACAGTGGAAACCAGTGGTTTAAACAAAAAGGGGCCCTTTTCCCAAAAAATTTAACCCTGTCCAAAAAATGGTTTCATATTTAACCCCCAAAATCTATTCCAACCTAAAATGGCTTAGCTTTTTTAGACAGGCACTAGTGTTGAGACGATTATTATCGACCCAAAATTGAAAAACGACAAAGGGGTTTTTTTGTTTTAATCGATTTTTTTTGATCACCATAATTTTTGTTTAAAATCTGTGGGAAAAATCTTTTTAAAAATTGCGTCCCCCTTTTTAGCGCTTCCCCGTTATTTTGGGGGTCAGGGAAATCAGCTTTAGAGAATAAAACCAAAAGGGTGAAGTTGTGTGGGGACGTCATGAAATGGGATGTTAAGGTTGCGATTGGGGAAGGGGAAAAATTTTCATTGACCCCGGTTTTTAAAAATGAACCCCTTCCTGTTCCCGCCCCATAAATGTCAGCGTCTCTAGGAGTAGGAAACGTGCGCTCGCCTCTTTCCCCCAACAGCTCACAAAAAAATAAAAGCAAACGTTTCGGGCGAATTTTTCTATTGTTCACAGAGACAGCAATATTTTTAAAGCTTGAACATTAGAACTTAGGTAAAATTACGTTTTTGAAAGATTTTTAGGTAGTTAGGCTGGGGAATTTTTAAAAGGGAAAACTACCCTGAAAAGTCAGGGGTTGGGGGCAGGGGGGGGGGGGACCAAAAGACAACCCTTTTTAAAAAGGAAATATGGATATAGTGAAAGCCAATTTTAGTTTAGACATTGCTTTGGGCAATGGTTTTTTAAATTAACACCCTTCTTTTGAAATATTTCCCTTGTATTTTGGCCCCCCCCTGAAATTTTTTTTTGGAAACAACCCTTTTTAAACAACTGCGGGTCAAATTTTTTAAGGTGAAAAAACTCCCCCTTTTAATTATCCGTAACATTTCAGATACGTGTTTTTTCATTTTTGCCCAATCCAGCTTTTTTTAATAAGGTACCTTGCATTTAAAAATTTCAATACAGCAATTTTGTCATCCCCCGCAGGTGTATTTTAAGTAAAAAAATACATTTTAAAATTATCCTAAACATTTCAATACTTTTTTTTTTCATTTTTTGGTCACCCCACTTTGTTGATAAAGGCACCTTGCACTTAAATTTCAATAAAAAGAAATTTTTGTCGTCTCGCGGGTTTCCTATTTTTTTTAGGTGCAAAAAATGCAGTTTATCACCTTACATTTCAAATACGTGTTTTTTTCCCCTTTTGGGCCCCAGTCCACTTTTTGATAGGGGCACCTTCCCATTTAAAATTTTTCAAACACCCAATTTTTTGCCCGCACCCAAAAGGTGTATTTTTTGGGTTGAAAAAAAATACCTTTAAAAATTTATCCTTATACTTTTCAATACTGTTTTTTCCCCTTTTTGGGTCACCCCAAGCTTGTTGATAGAGGCAACTTGCATTTAAAATTTTTCAATACAGAAATTTTGGGGCCCGTCCCCGCAGGTCAATTTTTGGGTTTAAAAAAAAAACCCCCGTTTATTATCCATATACATTTAAAAAACGTTTTTTTTTTTCCCTTTGGGTAAAATTTTCCACTTTGTTGATAAAGGCACCTTGAAACTTAAATTTCAATACAGAAAATTTTGTCATCACCGCTAGAAAAGGGGGCAAATTGATTCTAATGAAGGGGAAATTTCTTTTTGGGAATTTTGGGAAAACTTGGGTTTCGGAACGAACCGAACTTTGGGGAACTTCGGGTGAACGAAGTGGCTTTTGATTGATAAAATGGCTGCGAGCCCCTGGCGCACATGGGGCAAAGCACTCGGGGAGGAAGAAGGGCTTTCCCTAAAGACATGTGCAGGGGTTAAGCCAACCCCAAAGATTGTGACGTCCCCCGGCACTATAAAAGCCCCCGGGCGCAAAACGCGGGAGCTCATACCGCCTCACTGTACTAAACAGGAAGGTGCCCCCGCGGCTGATAGCTCTTACTGAAAATTTGGGTTTTTTTAAAAAAGCATTTCTGTGGGTGTCTCACTTGTCTCAGAGACTGCTCTTAAATGTTCTATTTCAAATTTTTTGGGGAATTGGATCTGAAATAAAGGGTGTGCGCCCACTGCACCCGCATATCCCCTTCAAAACCAAGTGGGACCCAAAAACCATTCCTTTTGAAATTTTTTTAAAAGGGAAAACAGGGGTTTTTTAACAATAAAAAATCCCAAACATCTTTTTTGGCGGGCTCAATTCTTTTGCGAATTTACATCCAGGGGGTTAATTAAGGTTGTTTTGCTGGTTGCGACCCCAAGAAACCGTCTTTTTCAACGCCAAAATATATCCCTTTTTTTTCCCTGAAAGGCCAATTCAAAAAAGAAAAGGGTTTTAAATTACAAACTGTACTCTTGTTGTGGGGGGGTAGAAAAAAACGAAATTTGTAAAAAAAAAACCCGCTACAAAGTACTACTTGTGCGGCTCAATTTTTTTGGGCGAAAATTTTTACATCCAAGTTTAAAATTAAGCGTTGTTTTTGCTGGTGTGCTGAAAAAAAAAAACCCCGTTTTTTTCCCAACCCCAAAAATAAATACATTTTTCCTGAACCCCTAATTCACAAGCAAATTTAAAATTAAAAACGGGATTTTCCTTGTTGTGTGGCGAGAAAACACGAAATTTGTAACACGCTAAAAAGCAACAATTTTGTGGGGCTCAATTTTTTGGGCCAAATTTTACACCCGGGGGTTTAAAATTAACGTTGGTTTTGCTGGGGGCGACAAAAAAAAAACCTTTTTTTTTTAAAACCCCAAAAATATATACTTTTTTCCCCTTTTAGCCAAAATTCACAAGAAAAGGGTTTAAAATTACAACGTATCCCCTTGTTGGGGGGGCGTAAAAAAAAACGCAATTTTTAACCACGCAACAAAGCTACTAGTTTGTGGGGCCCAATTTTTTTGGCCCAAATTTTAAACATCCAGGGGTTTAAATTAAGCGTTTTTTTTTCTGGTGTCGAAAAAAATAAACCGTCTTTTTCAACGCCAAAAAATATACATTTTTCCTTTAGCCAAATTTCCCCCAACCCAAAGGGTTAATTACAACTGTATTCTTGTTTTTGGGGCCATAGAAAACACGCAATTTTTAAAAAACGCACAAAGCTACTATTTTGGGCTTTTAAATTTTTTTGGGCCAAATTACACCCAAAGGGGGGTTAAAATTATGCTTTTTTTGCGGGTGTGCTGAAAAAAATTAAACCTTTCCTTTTCAACGCCAAAATATTTTACTTTTTTTCCTTTGTACCCAAATTTCCCACAAGAAAAGGGTTAATTTAAAACTGAATCTTTTTGTTTTGTGGTTAAAAAACACGAAATTTGAAACCCACCTACAAAGCTAGCTAGTTTGGGGGGCCTAAATTCTTTGGGGGCGAAAAATTTACATCCGGGGTTAATTAACGTTTTTTTTGCGGGTGGGGCTGACAAAAATAAACCCCCTTTTTCACGCCAAAATATATACATTTTTCCTGTGGGCCTAATTCATGTCCAAAGGGTTTAAATTTAAGCCTTTTTGTGTTTTTTACTTTTAAAGAAAAACACACAGTGTTTTTTAAATGACAAAATACAAGAAAAATTTTTTCCCGGGGCCATTTTTTGGAGCGCTTTTTATACCCCAAGGGTTACCCAACCCTTGTTACGGTTTTCATTGGATCAAAAACAGGTGTAAAATTTTTATCATATACAATACCCAACATCAAACAGTTTTCTTTTAAAATTTTAGAACAAACAGAAATGCCCAGACAGAGAGGTGGCAGGCTCTGCACCTCCGAGGGGCAGTGCCAAAAAACATTCCGGGAACAGGCCCAGGTCGCAGCAACAGCAAGGGACGTCGAAAAAGGGGGGTACCTAAAGTGGGGCCCACAACGGGCCGCTGTCATCTAGCGGCCGTGTGTTGTTCAGCCCCCAAAGGGTTCCTTGTTTGGGTTGACTAGGTCATCCCCCCTTTTCCCTCCGAGATGACATCTGACAACCCCAGCCAAGAGTCGGGGAAAACCCCAGACCAACCCTTATTTGGCTTTGGCCCGGTTGCGGGCACGGCCCCCCACCTGTCCCCCAACCCCCCCCTGTCCCATTTTCCGGGTTTCCCCCAGGGCCCGAGATCTACTATGGGTCCCGGGGTCAGCGCCACAAATAGGGGGGGAGAACAATTTGAGGGGGGGGGCATTTTACAGCTTCTTGGCAGCGAAAAAATGGGGCCAATATCCCCTGCTTTTTGCAGGGGAGGCAACCAAAAAAATAAAAAGGGAGAGTGGGAAAAGGGAGTTTATGTTGTAAGGCCCCTGGGATACCAAGACCGGGGATGATGACACAATTTACCCATGAAACACAAAAAGATGATGATGTAGCGGACCGACTTTTGGGGGGGCCCGGGGAGGCAAGGGGGTTTCCCCAATTTTCAGGGGAAAGGGCGTCCCGCTTCGCAACAGGGAGCACGCCGCCAGCAAGGGGGGTCGTGTGGCCCTAGTCAGCAGGGAAACAAAAAGGGGAGGTCGGGGGGCCAAGCGGGCCCCCGGGGGAAAAAACCCCTTTGCAGGCCCAAGAAAATACGGCCAAAAGGGCTCAGCGAGGCAGGGCAGCAGTATTCACTCAGTGCGGGGCGTTGGCGGTAAATCCGTTTCCGGGCGGTTTTGGGGGCATTTTTTTTGCAAAGAAAACTAGAGGGGCCAAAAATGGGTATATGTAGAATCTGTGGGCAGAAATTTAAGCGGGCCAGGGACTAACGTTGGCAAAAAAAGGGGCCCCGCATCAACACAAGGGAGCGTCACCATCCGTGGCCTGGGAAAAACGTGGCTCAATGTGGTTTGGGCCATTTCCCGCCGGCCCCAGCAAACACAGCAACGCCAGTGGGACCATGGGCCCTTTTTTGCCCGTTAAAGGGTTTCCAAACCCCCTTTTGCAGAAGGGAGCTGTTTCTCTTTTTAAATCATCTCCCGGCCCGATGCTCCTGCTCCCCCGCCCACTCATTTGGGGCCAGCATTTGTTTTAGCGAGGCGAAATTTCAAAGAGACAACAGTATGCGTCCAACCATCCTAAGGTGCAGCGCTGACCGGCCCGTTCCAAGTTGTTGGGGATGCAAAACCCTCTCTTTTTCCCCAAAAAGGGGGACCTGCACCCTTCAAGAACTAAAGGGTTTTGCCGAGTCGAGATGGAAGTTTCCCAAACCGTAAAATTTTTTTTTCCAAAAAAGGGAGTACCAGCACTTCAAAAATATTAAAACAGAAGGGTGGCCAGTCCTTTAGCTTTTCGGTTTTTTTCCCAAAGGGGTAAAGCCCGCGCGGACGACTGGAGCTTAAACCCACGGTCAAAGGGGCCCGTACATGTCCTTTAAAAACCCACGGGGGAATGTGCTTCCTGCCCAGGCACACCAACAACTTGGGCAAAGAACGCCGCTTTCTCCTCCACGTTTCCCCAAAATGCTGCACCTGCGCCAATGTCCCCCCCTCCTCCCCCCTCCCCCAACACCACCCCTCTCACTTCCCCCAAGTACTGCCCATCATACCACATTTGTAGGGGGAAAAAACGGGATCACGCATTCTACACCTTGGGTTTCCTCGCGAACGAAGTCACACAGGGAAAGGGAAATGCTCCGCCAAAGCAGCAAAAATCGATTGGGGTGGCCCTTTCCTCCGCGCCAACCCGCAAATCAGAACCATGGGGACGGACAATGGGAGGGAAAATGGGGTCCCCCCGCTGCACCGGGAGGGATGGTCCATGGCCCGGGGAAAGGGGCACGGGCAATCGGTTGTGAAAAGGTTTTCCCGAAGTTTTTTTCCAAACCCATCTCCGAAAATTCTGAAAATGGCCAGGAAACGTGCATGCACTTTTTCCAACGAAAAAAAGCCCGGGAAAACCCCCTCCTCGAGTTCCCCGGGGGCAGAAAAGGGCCCCCCCCCCCCAACAACTCTGAAAATTGGGGGATGTTTCCACCCGCTGGAAAATTTCCCGGGCCCGCAAAATGTTTGGGCCGACTGAATGAACCCGAAGAAAGGCCATTTTAAAAATTTTTTGATTATCCAGGGGAGGGCAGAATACTCCCCGTGTTTAATTTGATGTCAGCCATGGCAGCTCAAACCTTTTCACCTGCCTTTTTTTGAGGCCAAATTTGAGGAAGGGGCCAAAGTTATTTTTCAGTTCCCCAAAGGGCAAAAGGGCTGAAAAATCATTCCACTGCTTCATGTCCCGGAAACCCGATGTGAAAAAACTGGTCTGGTCAGGGGACGGAGACGTGGCGACTACAAAAATCGCGGCCATATGAGTCCCCGGGGGGGCTGAAAAAAAGGAGGAGGAAAGGGGGAATTGGAGCAAAAAGCATTTTCTGGGAAATGATGGATTTTTCCCCAACCCCGGTGACAAGAGAGAAGGGGCAGGACAGCTGATTAGGGGGATTGGGGGATAGGGAAGACGAAAACAGATACCCCCCCCCACCATGGCAGTATACAGTGGAAATGGAGGGAAAGGGGCCCCTCGGAAATCCACTTGTGCAAATTCCCCCCGCAGGGTTTTTGCCTGGCTAGTGAAAACCGAAAAGTCACATCCGGCAGAGGGGTTTATTCTGGCTCTCCACCCTATTGGGCTCCGGCCTACGGCCAAAATGGGAGCCTTTTTCCCAGCCCAATTTAAGGGGAAGGGGCAAACTGAAAAACTAAAGGGAAATCCCCCATAAAACATTTTTGGGCCCCAGCCTATGTTCGGCCGTCCCCCCTCTGACAGGGCTGCCCGGGGGGGTTTCCTTTATTTCCACCGGGGACAACTTTCCGCGGCTGCTGGGGGAAGTGGGGGGTAGGAGCAGTACCAACTCCATCAGTAGTAACCTAAGTCTGGGGTCACTGAAGAGCACCTTTCCCTTTACCCGCCAAATGAGGAGGGGAAAATCCCCCACAAACAGCACACCCGGACCTAGCATCCCTGAACCAAAAGGGTTTTTGGGCCCACCCCTTTAAAAGCACACTCTCCCCTCAGTTAGAAAAATCCGCTGGGCTACTGGGGACCAAACTGGATGGTGGCCGAACTTGCCCCAGTTTTCAGGGGGAAGCTGTCCGCCCCGGGGCCCTTTTTGGGCATCCAACGTGTTTCAGTCGGCGGGTACCCTTTTGTTTCCCCCCCAAGGAGAACCCACTTTCCACGGGAAAAAGTGGAATGACTTAAATTTTTTCAAAATGAATCCCGGGGTGGGATCGGGCCAAGGGTTTTTTCCCCACACCCCCCTGACTTTGGGGTCCCTCTGGGTTTAAACTACCTCCCTCAGCCCCTATTCTGATGCCGCCACCCGCCTGATCCACACCTCTTTCTGCCAGTTTTTTTCCAACCGCCTACCACCATCTTTACCAGGGGCTGGTTTTTGGGCCCCTCACCTCAACACTCTGTCATTGTCCCCCCTATACCTCATGCTTTTTGCTCCCGCCCGCCCCACCTCAAATCTCTGTCATTTTTGCCCCCGTGGCCCAAATCCTTTTTTTTTCCACCTCCAGAAATTTTTCATTGGGGCCAAATTCTGACCTCATTGGGCCCGGGGCCCCCCCCCCCGCTGCCATGTCCCCCACACTGTGGGATTGTGCCCACTCCAAACCCCAGCGCTTTTCCGCCGGACCTCCCCCTTCAGTCATTTGCCACCCCGGGCTTCCCCCTGTTTTTTTCCACCTTTCCCGAAAAGTCCCTTTGGCCCCCTCTCTGACCTCATCGCCGCTTTGGAAAATCCCTGCCGTTCCCTCCACACGTGTCCCCTTGTTCCAAAACTTTGGGCCCAAAACTGTTTTTTCCACCCCCAAAATGTCATTTTTTGGGCCCCTGCCTGACCTCGTAAATGCGCTATTGTGAAACCCTACACTGGGGTGGAAATTTTGGGCCCCTCTGGGCCTAATACTGTTTTTTTCCACCCCAAAATGTCATTGGGGCCACTTTCCCGAACTCATGCTGCGCTGTGGCTGCTGCCGTGTTTCCCCACACGTGTCTTGTGCCACTGCCTGACCTCATTTCTGCTGCCACCGGGGAACCCCCCACTCCGTCTTTTTTTCCAAAACCCTTTTGGGCCCATCCTGTTTTTTTCCACCTTTCCCAAATTTTCATGGTGCCACTGCCTAACCTCATCTTCTTTCCCCCGTGACCCCCGGGTCTCAGTCATTGTGGGCCAAATTCCGTGGCTTTCCCCCTGTTTTTTTCACCTTTCCCGAATGGTCATTTGTCCCCCTCCCGACCTCATACTGCGCTGTAGTGACCCCACTCCCCCTCCATTGGGGGCCACTCTTTTTGGCCTAATTTCCCGTTTTTTTTTTGGGCCCCCTCCAAATGTCATTGTGCCCCCTGCCTAACCTCAGCTTCTGGCCCCCCCCGGGGACCTCCGGTCCCCAGTCATTTTTGCCATTTTTGTGGCTTCCCCCTTTTTTTCCACCCCCAGAAGTCATTGTGCCACTTCCCCGACCTCATACTGCTGCTGTTGGACCTCTACACTGTGTGTTGTGCCCCTCGTGGCCTAAAACTGTTTTTGCCACCCCAAAAGTCATTTTGCCACCCACTGACCTCAAAACTGCTGTTTTTGTGATCTCTACAACTGGTGAATTTTTGCCACTCTGGTTTGGGCCCAATACTGTTTTTTTTCCCCCTCCAGAATGGCATTGGCCAAATGCCTTAAACCCCATGCTTTTCTGTGGCTTTCCCCCCGTCACCCTTTTACACTCTGTCCCTAAAGTTTCCCCCCTTAGCTCTCGCTGTTTTTTTTCCAGGGGTTTTCCCGGCATGACTTTATCAGGGTACCCTTTTCCCCCCCTTTAGGG